>VZTD01000044.1:0-234894 GCA_013397725.1 Rhagologus leucostigma | reverse complement strand
CAAGGTCCAGTGGGAGAGTGGGGAAGGGAGAATTTTCTAAGGAAGGAACAGATAACGTATAAGGGGGCGGGGAGGCCAACTGGGGAAGCAGAACTGGGATACATTCCTATAACAGAACAGAGCATTCTGGGGGAGGCCTTTTTAGTCACCTTAACCTGGGGAGCTCTCTCAGGGTCTGTCCCTTTAGGGGACTCTCTCATTCCCTAATTGGGATATTTACTGGCTCCCACAGAGGTGGAAATGTTTCATGAACATTTATAAACCTCTAAGGTTTCATTTGGCTTTATGTTAAAGTTAGGTCAAAAGTTTGTGTCAGCTTTTGTTCTCCTCAGCCCCCGTTTGATCTTCTGTTCTAGAGTGGGATCTTGACAGATGCACTGTGAAAAGGGAAAAATCGGTTTTAAAAGCTGGACTCAAGACCTGCTAGAGGCAGAATGCTGAGGTGACTGCTTTGCAGTTTGTTTCATGTCAGAGGGAACCCAGTTGCCTCAGATAAAGTAGCGCAGCATTGGACAGAACACTGCAGATATTTTAAGGAAATGTAATGAGAGGGATGCGTTAGAATTAACGCTCCTGCTTGGCACCTCCTGCAACCACCTTAGTGGTGACAAACCCTAGAGTTTTGGGGCTGTGCCAGGCCCTGAGGCAGCAGCATTGACTGTGTTTGCCACTTGTAAAACTATTCACTTGAGGACAGTATTTTGTTGACCAGTGGCAAAACACTAAATCTCCCACAAGGAGATGGACCACTTGTCCTCCAAAGGTCACAGGACTCCAGGGTGGCAAAACCACAGTCCCCAGCAGCCTTTGCCTGACATTGACAAGAGAGGAGTGAGGAACAAGAAGAGGATTTTGGCACTTATGACACAGAGATACAAATAAGACAACTCCATAAGGAGAGATAGTATCTTCAGATTAATTTATTGTAGTTTTTATAATTTCTAGATGATATTGTGGGACAATCAGAGCAGCTTCCTGACACGTCTTCTAGCTAACTTCAAAGGGAAGTAAAAGTTGAAACAATTATTAAATTTAACTGAATTATGTTAATCAGCTGGACAAATTTAGAGGAGGTGGGAGGGGGGCAAAGGGCAGCTGATATATGGAAAGTAAAGAAGGATGTTAGGAGCAGAAGTGATAAAATCACTAGCCCTAGGGGATGGCAGGAGAAGCAGGCAGCTTTTAGCCCCAGAGGACCAAATGTTCTGTCACAACACAATTCCTTCTGCTTCATCTCCAGCTTGCTGCTTCTGCCTGAGTCTCCTCCATCCCCATCTCAGCCACATCAGCATGAAGGTTTGCAAGGCCCCTCTAACCCAGACCACTAAGATCTGAGTTAACACAAAAACCTCCTGCACTGCTTGGGTGCAGTATCATTGGATAGGGCTGGCATTTTACAGGTGCTTTGGCTCAGATTCATCCTGTTTAGTTTAGGCATTTAACCAACAGACTAAGTCTTCAATTCCCTTAAAATCCTTCTCCAGCAAGCAGAGAGAGGTGGGCACCCCCAGGGGCAATCCCTGCTGTTGGAGGGATCATTATCTTCCTTTGTCAGGGAGTACAGAGGCAGCTGGGGCCCAGGCACCCTGCTCAGTCCAGCACAGGACAGACCCACAGCCACCAGTCACACCTTCCTCTCTTCTCACTGGTGCAGGGACCACGACATGGCCACAGAAGAATAGAGACAAAAATAGGTTTCTGACCTACTTCTTGGCAGCAGGCAGCATTGAGAACGGCTGCTGCAGCTGAGGGGGAATAGATCCTAACCACACAAACCGCACGGATATGTTGGTGAGCTGGGAATGACATTGCCTCTCCACACGGGCTTTTCTAGCTTTCCTGTTGAAGCCTTTTCTCTCTCTTTTTCACCATCCTTGACACACGGACCTGGACAATTTTTTCCCCTTTAATTTCTGTTGATATCACATTTTCTTCTGTGTTTATGTGAAACAACATTATTTTCCATGGTTTTGAAATCAGCTCAGGACACAGTTGTTTTCTCACAACATTTTGGAAACAGTGTTTAGGAAACATTTTCAGCCATGAATATTTGAAGATCATTATATTTAAATCACTTCCAAATATGAGATTCTTTTGCTTCTTGAGGGAATTGTGCTGTCATACTTAAATCCTTTACATTAATTTTTTTCCCTTTCTGATTTAAATTCAGACATACTGTGGATTTATATTATTACTTTTCATCAATAGCAAGTACTTTCCATGCTAGCAGGCTCTCAGTGGTGTCTGCACTGAACAAGAGAAAATACCTATTCCTTGGAGGAGTTTTCTCTAGATAATTTTTTATTTCTAGTCTATGTTTTTAATTACCAATATTCTCTAGTGTTTAATCTTCCACAGCAACTTCCAATATTTTTAGGACATCTTTTCAGACACTCTAATTGTTTCCTTGTGGAGACTGAACTGGATCCATGGGATGGTCAGCCTTAAATACCTGACATCTTTTACTCTTGTTTTCTCCCATAGGATGGTTTCTATCAGGTTGGCTGAAGACTTGCTCTAACAGAGGGACTGGATGCTGTATGCTGCACACATCCAAGCAGTCCCATTGTAATCAATTAGTAAGACGAGATAATTTCAAAAAAAACACTTCCTTTGTCCCATGCAAATAACATTTTCATTACTCATTTCAACTGGCTAAAAAGCAAAACCAAAGTTTTTCTCTTAATAAAAAGTGAATGGTCTTAAAGCAAACACCACAAGGAGTAAAGTTGCTGGAAATTTCCTTTCTGGGAAGGGATGCAACGGAACTGGAGTTTTATCCTTGGGTCACCAGTACTCAGGGTCAACCAGGGGACTATCTTTGAATAAACTAAAACTCTCCTGAGAAAAATAGCACATTTTTCCTGCTGACTGACTCCAAAGAATAAAAAACCTGCAATTTTACCCAACACATCCCATCTGGTCCCTGCTCATGCCTGGGAAGGTGCATTTCTTTCAGAGTGAGCCTGTTGCTGTCACATTCTCCCATCAGCTGAACCCTGGGAAGTTTTTCTCTGCTGTGCTGCCAGGATGCTCCTTATGCCCCTTCTGTAAACACACAGGACAGGTCTCAGCACACTTAGCACGAAACTTTCAGTTCCATTTGCACAGAGCACTCCTTTTCCATTACAGGAAATCAGGGAAAGAGGACTCAGCCTGCCCTTTGGCTGAGAATCACAATTCTTGGGCATCCTGTAGACACGGCTGTTTAAGGTACTCTCAGAAGACCTCAGTGCATCCTCAAAACAGTTTCTGAGCTTGTTTAGTTTTAAAAACATGAGTGTTGTCACTGCTGTTGATGCCATTTGGGCTCAGATGTATGAAAAAAAAAATATTTTTGATTAAATAAGCACACACCTGTACATATACTCACACTTTAGAGGTTTGGGAGAATTAAATGTAAATGGCTGTTGAGGAAACTCAAACACTGTGTGCTGGTGCTGGAATTCAGAGCCAGCCTTCCGGGATAAGTGTCCCTGACTAACCTCAGCTGTTAGAAATTATTTTGGAGCTTGGCCCTGGCAGGTGAGGGGTCACTGTGAGGAGGAGAACAAAAGGTTTTCTTCTCTCTTCTGCCCCTGCCTCCCCCCTCTGCAGTATTGGGAAAATGTGGTTTTAATTCGGAAATACAAATGTAATCTTCAAAGTCACTCTGAGAAGGAAGGGTGGGGGAAAGAGAGAGCCAAAAAAAAAACCAAACCCAACCAAACAATTGGATTGCAATTTGTCAATATTTTTTTAACTCTGAAATGGAACTGGAAAATCTTAAAAGCCAACTGATGAGCCAGTGGGGGAGGAAGAGAGACTGGGAGTGCTGGAGCTAGCCTGCAGTGCACTTGAAATGCAATGAACCTTCTTGCTGTCCCAAACAGCATCTAATATTTTGCTTTCTTCAAGGCCAGCCCTTTTCTGATGTAAATAATCCTGTCATCCCATGTCACCAGTAGTCTAGGGAAAACAGCTCCACCTTACGTGCTGTTCTTAGAGCGCTTGGAGAAGGCAAACCTATCACCGAAAGATGTTTGGGAGCATTAAGTAGTAAGGAAACATTTTTTCCCCCACCTTGCGCTTTTGGAAGTCTCCAGCCTGGGAAGTCTTTTTGTTTCCTCCAGGTTGTGACAGCAATGGCTGCATATGTGCTGCAGCTCTGACAGCAGATGTGAATAATGGAAAAGGGTTCTGAACACAAGAAGTCACTCTGAGCACTCACTGTACTTTCTTAATGTATGTGACATTGACATAATAGGCCCCAGGGCATTCTGGATCAGACCGTGTTTGCCTGTTCCACGTGCTGGTTTTATGAACAGCAATCAAGCTGTAAACATGTAGGCAGTTGAAACACATGTAGGCAGCATGTGTGGTAAGTGGCCTCCCATGCTGTGCATGGGTGGGAAGCACAGAGCAGAGGTGAGGGCAACAGAAACAACGTTTTACCATCAGAGGAGAGGACTCCTGCTCCCTGTCAGGGGTCATGGTGGGCGGTCTGGATGGTGGTGGTGGTGCTACATCATGTTGTCTGATTGTATAACACACACAGCACCTGGAAACAGCTTTGTGATGCACAGAAGCTCAACCAGATACATCTCACGGGATCCGACGTGAGCTGGGTGAGCTCTTCACCAATATAAGAAATTAAAGCCTTCATTTCCCAAGCACAGAGGCTGGATAGCAGGGTCACAGCTCAGCAGATGGTCAGTCCAAGCCCCTCTTCCTTAGTCTGTGAGGTGGTGGATACACATTTCGCAGAGCTGTGTTAGTGAATCAGCAGCACTGAGAAACCTGTTTCCCCCTTCCATATCCCCATCCTTCAGAAGGAAAAGTCCATTTCTGCAGGCACTGGAAGCAGGATTAATGCCTCTCTGATTTCCTCCTCTAACTCCTTCTCCCTGACACCCCATTCCAGCTTTCATCCTATCTGGGCTATTTAGTCTAGAGCAGGGAAGACAGAGAGGAGACAGGATAACAGTCTTCAATTATATAAATGGCTTATGCAAAGGGGAAGGCAATAAATTGTTATCCACATCTACAGGGAAAGCACAAAAAGTAATAGGTTTAAATGCAGCAAGGGAGACCTGAGTTCAGCACTAGAATAACTTCCCTGCTGCAAGGATCATTGGGCACTGGAGGGGATTGCCTGGAGGGCTGGGGGATCTCCACAGCTGATGGGGTTAAAAAAATACTTCAGACAAATGGGTCAGGAGTGGTTTGTGTGGGCATGGATGAGGTGACCTCCTCAGGTCCTTTCTAGCCTTGTTTTCTTCTATACCATGATGGTAGCTATTCCAGCCTCAGTCCTTGGCAGATGACCATGATAAAACTCCATTCCTTCTACGTTTTTTTGGTACAAGTTGGCAATCTCATGGCAGCAACACAATTGGGTCAAGGAACTGATGAAGCCAGAAGACAGGATGATCTCTCAGCACACAGCAGGCATAGCTGTCAGGTCCTGCAGCACCCAATTATTCTGCCCAATCCTAAATAATTTAATTTTCTCTTAAAGAGTCAGTAAAAGAAACTCAAGCTCCTAAGAACTCATCAACTCTGCAGAGGACAAGGGTTCACACTCCCAAATGCACACTATGAATCCAAAGCACTGGTACCTCAGCCGTCTCCCCACAAGCAAGACAAAGACAGTTACTTTGCCCTGTGCAAGATTACCAGATACCTTGGAGTATGCTTGTATTTGCAACTGGTACAGCCTCATCTTGCACGGCCCTTGCAAGAAGGAGCACCCCTGGAGATGTTCTGCTCTGAAATGCACTTCTCACCAAATTGCACTGAAAATGGGACTCATCCTATGCTTACATAAGCATATCCTTAAGTGCCTTGCTGGACTGGGGCCTTACCCAGCCATATTTCAAGCTTCTGGAGATCAGCAGGGATTGATTAGCTTCCCTGCATGGCCTGGGCAGTGAAAGCCTACATGTGTCAGAATGAGGATGTTTTACAGCATATAATTTTTCTGAGTTTCAGATATCCTAGGCAGAAAAGATGGCCAATAACAACAAAGTGAGAAGACAGTCTCTGCTTCTAAAAGAGAGGTGTGAGTGAACCCTAACAGGTGTAATTTGTATCATTACTGCTGATGAAGGTAGCAACTTTTAGCAAGGAGACATGGATCAATAGCTACTTGAGAAAATACAGCTGCAGATATCCAAATAGACATAGGAAGAGCGGTGTAAAAGGCAATAGCTGAATATTTAAACCAGATGAAAGAAAGTTGTAAGGTAGGTTAGTGACCTTGAAAGAACCAGATAAGTAAAAAAGGTAGAGAAGGGAAACAAAGATTTATATACCTGCCCTGCACAAATATTAGAACGGCTTATTGAAGAGAGTAGTAAATGATGAACAAAGTAGAGCTTTATTAGATTAATGACAGAGGAGTTTATATAGAAAGGCTGGCATCTTTGGAAATTGGGTAAGAGAAATTAATTTCATTTTAACTCTTGCTTCCAGGCTTGAACACTCCTTTTTCTACCATGCAGTTACCTGTCTTACACTTGGTAATTACACATCTGTTTCCAGATCCTTTGTGACAACAGTAGAACTCAGTGTATGGAAAGCAACAGGACACCAGGAAGGGGCACCCACCGAGAAAGAGAGGATAAGTGCTAAAAGCTGGCAGTTCACTAAGGACCTGTTTTGAACACTGTGGAAAGAGGTGGGAGTTTTGGAATTAACCAAGAGGCTCTCAGACCTTTATCATGGTTACTGTGGTGATGTCCAGAATCCTTAGTCTTGGATCATACATGCTGGTGTCCCTAAAAAAGACAAAAGAGGACAACCACCTCCCACAGGCTTTAAATCAAGCAAAGTAGGGTAAAGTTTGGTAGGACAAGGGGCCACAGCATGAAGTGGTTCCCATGTGATTGCATAGAAAACTGGCCCAGGACCTCCACATTCCATTTACCATCCAAATGCCTAATCTTGACTAAAGGAAAGAGCATTTCTCTCTGCAGGAACAAACTTAAAACTGGCTTAAAGGATTCTGTTTAGGAAAAAAAAAACCCAAAACCAAAACCAACAACAACAAAACTCCCCAAAAACAAACAAACAAACAAACAAAAAAGAAGAAAAAAATCCACCCTAACCAGTTTTTAATATATGTAGTTCAGTTTGCAAAATCATTGTATTAATCCTAACCTGTTGATACCAGTGGAAGAGACAAATCAGTCATCACAGTACTCATAATTGAATATGGAAATATATCTGTAATCATATCAAGTCCCAGCAGTGACTCTAACAACTTCTTGGAGCATTGCCATCAACAAAAGAACCAATTCCACAGAGAAAACATTCAGGGGCACAGTTTGCACCAGTTAATCAGGGCATGGTCAACTGCATTACTGGGATACACCAGCCTGCTGATCATTAAGGTCTGTGACTACCTTTTGCTGCAGAAAGAGTGTGTGGCTGTGCTGTCCTCCAGCCCTGAGATTGTGCTTGATGAGATCAATGGCCGAATTCTTACCTCCATCCTCAGGGTCAGGCCTAAGGAGCTGGCACTGTGCAGTGTGTGCTCATTATTCACCACTTGCAATGTACAGGTGACCTGAAAACCTGACCCACAGGCCAGTGAGTCCCCTTTGGATTTCTCTGTGCTCCAGATCAAGCCTCAAGAGAACAATTAGAATGAATGAGCTCAAATAAAAATGAATTTTTGGCAGTGTATTTATGATCAGTTTTGCATGCTGCCCTTTGCTCCTTGCAAGACCCCTGACTCAGGTGTAATGCAGCTGAAGAAAGTTCTAGCTAGGAGAGATTGCATGTTAATAGATATACACAAAAGAACTGCTTACAGGGGAAAAAAAAAAGACGGCTGAGAAATAAGAACTATTCAACAGCATCACCACCCACAGAGAATAAATTTCACAGGTAGGATAGTGCAGATACAGCTATTATGGAAACATGAATCTTCAACTCCTTTACATTTTTATGTTTCCCCTTCCTTGTAAAGTTTGTTGAAAAAGTAGAATATGCTAATAAACCTCTCTGATTTGTCTCCCTTCAAGTTTTGTGTGAGCAAAGTAACACATTCCATTTGAACTTCATAATTCATATGTAATTATTTTTAGTTATGTTGTCTTCAACCCTCAATGGGGAGCTAATGAATTTAAGAAAATGTAGAGTCTCCTTGAATTATCTACTGTAGTTTCTCACCAGCATTAGCTTGAGCTTAGCTGGCAGCTACACTCTAAAAAGTCATCATTAAAACTTATCTCAGTGCAGGTGCAATCTGGACGAAGAGTTTTCCCCCTATGATCTCCTGCCTCTGTGCTGCTCAACATCTCATCCTGTGCCATTCAAGGCTGTAGTATCTGAAGGCTGGAGTATTTGAGTTCCTCCACCCGCAAGAATCAAGGGATAAATATGTATTTATTGGTCCACAACAGCTGCCATCCTGTGATGAGATAATTATGCATATGCAGGGAGGGTATTCCCATGGGACTTGGGGTGGACGACTTGAATTAGGCTGGAAAGGTGAAGCCTAGGATAGGGTCTGCTGCTTCTGCACAGCAGTGGCACTGTGCACAAACACTCTTTTGCCCCAAGAAAGTGCCAAAACGAAGTGTGAGGAAAAGGAGGACAGCTCCCTTCACCCTGTCCTGCCTCCACTGCACCTTCACAAGCAGTGGGAAGAAGTGGCTGCCCAGTTTCACCCTCACACCTGCAAACCCTTCCATGGCCTCATTTCCTCTTTCCCTCACATCCTCCCACAGAAATGGGTTTATTTGTTAAACAGAAAGACTGACTCTTTTGGTGAAGTATTTTAAGATGGTCTGTGTCTGTATATGAAAATGGGAGACTTATTTTCCTAAAGAATCTGCATTTTCTAAAGGTTACAGGAAACTATTTTTAAAGGAAATTCATAACTATTTTTGAAATTTTTTTGCACTAAAGTCCCTTCCTTGCAGGGAATTCTCATCCACGTTTCTTCATGAAACATCCAATACATGTATTCATTTTCTGTTTTAAATAAGAAAAAGATCCAAATCCCATAGATGTTAATAGAAAATAAAGCTTTTTGGCCTGAGGCTGCAAAAAGCTTTCACAACAGTGAAATGCAGAGTTAAAAAACACTAAAATGGAAAAAAATTCATTTGAATCCACCACAGTGAAATACACCAGTCAATACCACCTTAACACAACATATTAAAAAAACCAAAGTAACACCTGCCTGTGAAATGCTTGATTTTTATGAAATTGTTGCTTGAGAAAATGGTCCCATAGAACTTTTTAACTCTACTTAATCAGCAAATAACAAATCAAATAAGATGACTCTCATTTTCTTTTCTAAATGAAAAATGTCCATTTCACGAGTCAAAGGTCAGCTGTTAGGCAGAATGCTGGTACAGTTTAGAGAACCTAAAATCTGCCCCTGGGCTTCCTCACGTCCTAAATATTTCCCTCCTTCAGTTTGGCTGAGAATTGCTGTTTAAAACTACTTTCTTCTTCCTGGTCCCTTCATTACTCTGACGGTTGTGTCTTTCTTAGAATTTACTCTTCCTGTAACATTTTCTGGAAAATATACAATAAATTCTGTTTTATGTCCTAATTCCGGCTAGACAGCTATAGAAGTGTTAAATAGCTAGTGTGACATGTCTAATAAATAGCCATCTAACCACATTATAAATAACTTCAAATTCAGTCCAATAAATATTGCAATAAATTTGGGTTTGCCAGTACATCTGTATAAATATCAGTAATAAGATAGACCAGAAAGGCTAACCATACTAAAGAACTTTGATTTTGGAAAAAGGCCATGTGCAATACTTCATTCTTCTTAGAGGAAAAAAAACCCCAAAAAAGAAAAAAATTGTTTAGCAAAAAATATAGTGTCGGGAAAGGGAGAGATTGTTCAACAACCTGCAATTTATTTAGATGACAAAAAATGAAACATGCAAAGCAGGGCATGTTTAACTGAACATCTATGGCAGTTGCACAACCTTTGCACGCATTAAAAAGCAATAACTTTCCAGTTATTAATTAACTCCTATTGCCAATACCATTACCAGCAGCTGGAACATTTACTGAACAAGACACACAGATCTTTTTCTTACAGACTGCAATCCTGTTCCATCTGCCAAAACTTTTGAAAAATATTCCAAGTATTTGGCTGACTATTCAGTAGCCTCATCAATATCCCCTTCACTGGCATTTCTTCACCTACCACCCACATTTTGCCATCCTCTGGATGACAGAAGCCAGGAGCATTGCAGCTGGAAGAGGCTGGTGTGGCCCTGGCAGGAAGGAGAGATCTGTCCCCACCTCCTACGCCTGATGCTGTGCATGTGTGTGCACCACCAAGCCCTATTTAGAGCCATTGGCACCCTGTGCCACCAGATCAGGGGTTAGGCTGCTCATCCGTGCTCTACCTCCTAGAAAAACATTCTGCATTTCCACTGCTCAGACTTGGACATCTTTACGGTTCCTTCCTGGCTTTGCTTTCTCATTAACCAAAAAACCATTCACTTGTGTGAGCAGTGATGACAATACCTGCCACAGTTCTGTGTTTATTCTGGTCTGTTTAGTTTAGATTGTTTAGGTTTTATTTCTATTTATAAGCTTAGCAAAAAAAAAAAAGTCTGTTCAGAGGAAGCTTTTAATACCACTGTTCATTCTTCATTCCCTATTTATATCCTTCTGGAACTTTGTGATCAGAAGATAGTACTACCAGCTTCCTCCGATGTAAGTTTGCTCATGGAAAAAAAGGCAAGTTACACAATAACTCTACCATTACACAAAGGATGTGCATAAACATCTGCATAATCTAATATTTTCCACAGAGTCAGACTAATGGGTCATGTACACTGCATTAGTTTCTAACGGCTCAGTTTTGGTAAGGACTGTGGAAGCACACAGATTATGAGAAAAAGGGACTATTTCTTCTGCATTCAACTTCAGTTATCAGTGGTAGCTCCTCAGGGAAGTGATGACAGCCCCAAGCCTGGCAGAGTTCAAGAAGTGTTTGGACCATTCTCTCAGGCACTATGAGAGCACTCTGGTGTGTCTCTTGGGGTGTCCTGTGAAGGGCTAAGAGTTGGACTCGATGATCCTTGTGTATTCCTTCCAAATCAGCATATTCTGTGATGTGCATTGAAGGTACGAAAGGTTGCCCACTGAAACCTAAATTTTGGGCAAAGCACTGCAGATGTGAAAACAGCAATTTTCTGGGAGCCTGTGAGCCATGTCAGAAACATTTCATACATGCCTACACCCAAAGTGTGGTTACCTTGTCTTCTGCTCCTTGGGACACCACCGCACAGAGAGCTTGGTGTACCTGCATCAGCTGCATCAATTGGCAGGAACTTCACAGGAGCTGATGTACCTGCAGGAGGAAAGACCAAAGCTCTTTGCTCTCATAGGTGATCACTCTTTCCATTCCATCCACGGCTGTCCATAGACTGCCGCACGCTTTCCCCACACAACATTCCACAGGGGTCTGCAACTCCCACCTCTGCAGATGTCTCAGCATGGAAGGAACAGCCTTGGACCTCCTCAGATTCCATATGGTGCCATCAAAATCCACGCTATCTTCTCCAGTTATGACTGCTTTTCTGCCCGAGGAGAAACATGGCAAATGCAGAGGTGCTGATCACATAGGGTGGTATCCTCCAGATGAGATCTAAGCTCTTAATTTTATAAATAAATACAGCACAGACCATATTGACACACTGTCCTGTTCTATTCATGAGATATCTTAAAGAGGAACAGAAAGGCTCTCAGCAGAGCACAGGACAGGCACACTGAAGTAGAAAATGTGTGGGTACAGAAGGCCTATTTTCCCTGGACTGCTTTAAATCACAGTCTCATTACAGGTGGAGGATAGATGGAGGGAAGTATGATCCTCAGTTAACGTGTCAGGGGCTGGTACATATCTAATTATAAACCCATTTGGCCCTAGCCTAAACATCCTAATCTTAGTCCCAAAATACACAAATCTGCTTGGAGTGACACAAAGCAGCCATAGCCCATGCAGGGACTTGCCAGCCTCAAAGAGTCCATGTTGTTCTTTCATTTATTGCAGTTTATTTTTCGGACATTGAGACTCCGGAGGCTGCAGAGCAGCAAGGCACCATGGAGAATACAGTAATTTGTGACTTCAAGGATGAGGGGAACCTTTTCAATGATATCACTGTCTGTTTGTCTCCACATGATGTACTGCAAAGCTTAATTTGTTTTCAAATCCCCATTTTTAATTTGCATTACTGATCAACCTAGCAATTATAAATGTTAATCTGTTCTTCAGTGGCCTTAAATTGAGAGATTGAGACCATTGAACTAAATAAAATTCCATCCCTTGCTCTGATTTATTAAAACTTGAGTGATATGGAGAAGCCACTGAGTCAGAGCACTGATAGGAACATGCTTTCAAATCACATCCTTAATTAATTTTAAAGCAGGATGGACCAATTTATATCACTTTGATTTAAATCAGTTTTGTTAATTGTGATTTAAATCACAATTTAAATATTTAATTTGCATTGGAGTTGTGTTTTCTAGCAGATATTCATGAAAAAGGGGTTATTCTCTGAGCCTGACAACTAATAAAAATGTTTAATTGCAAAGAAAGGTAGCTCTGAGCTCATATTTAATATTTGTTTTTGTTAACTAAGAGAATACACTGATATCACACATCACTATATATCTAAGCATTTATTTCGGGGTTTGATTTTCACGTTTGATTTATGAGAAAATGTCGGTGATTGAAATCTCAGACTTAATCTGAATCCAGATCTGGTTCCTGGATCTGAATCATTTATTCAAAGGAAACGAGCTGCTCTTATACACTTCTTTAAAACACAGTATTTCCTTACATGGCAATTCTCACTACACAACCTATCCCATGTTGCCACATCAGCAATGAACCTTCTAAATGTTCTTCTATGGGGTGATCATGCAGTGTTCACCCATCTGTCAGCTTCCGGCAGGCTCCTCTCTGTAGGGGCCAGATGTATGCCACCTCGTCCCCCCAGGGTCTGTGCTGCCATGTGCTCCTCTTTCCCTGTAAGAAAACAGGACATGGAGTTTTTAGTCACTTGATTCACTTTTTAGTGTGCTCTTTGTGTCATGCTGCTTCTGAACAAAAATATCCAGAAGAACATAATTGTTTAAGAGGAACTACATTGTGTCCTGCGTATTTTAGGAAATATTATCAAAATATTCCTTGCATTTCAAGGCAGCTGATATACCGAACAGTGCAAATATCAACAGTAATAAATCAGCTGAGCTATTTTTTCCTTGATTCCTTATTCTTCAAGATCAGAACTGGTTGATTTCTGATCTTATTCCTCCTAACCCCCCCACCTTTTACTCATAAAATGGGAAAGGATAAGCAAATTTTCCTGTTCTTTCAACTACCAGTTTTTTTCCCAACTTGGAATACTCTAGTCATTATGTGATGTAAAGCAGATAAAGTAAAAAGAAGAAAATGTTCTTTTTGCACCTGCAAAAAAAGGCTGCAGCTGTCAAAAGCTAGTTTATTACTCAAGAAACTCCAATTCCAGGTGTCTAGTTAGTAATTTCTTCCCTTTAGTGATTTGACATTCTTCAGAATTTTGGCAATGAATATATACTCAGCTGTTATTTTTATGAAAGAGGTTATTAATAAGAAAATACAATTTTATTTTAGGCATTCATAACAAATTTAGGCTGTCATCATTCCAGAATGCATGACTTCAAGTTTAGTTTTCAGAAGACAAAAATATTAATTTTAAAATTCAAAGATGAATGAATGTATGTTATAAAAACACACACGGATTTCTTGGCACTAAGGAACCACCGAAAAAAGGACAAGAATGTGAATGGACTAATTGCCATCTATTTTAAAAGGAAACACAACAAAAACACTGTAGATTTTTTTTTAGAGGATTTTCCTCCTGCTGTCAAATGACAAAGTATGATTTTTACCACTTGCACCTGGATAGAGGTTCTTCCCTTCCCCACATGGAAAACTCTGGGCAATGAGCTCTGCTCTCCCCACACCATAATTCTCACACAACACGACAGAAAAGGCACAGTTCTAAAATCAAAGTGTTGTTTTTTAATCCAAATACTTATTCTCAATTCTATCTAAACCTCTACCTGATTAGAAATTAGTTAACTAAGTTCTTATGGCTGCTGGGTAAGACAGCTGTCCCACTCAAATACTTGATGCAAGTTTACAGCACAGTTTCTTAGGGCAATGACTTGTTTCAGTGGACTCAGTCTAAAGGTTGGACACTATTATCTTGGAAGCCTTTTCCAGCCTTAATCATTCTATGAATCCCAATCCCATTGGCAGCAGCAGGGCAGGGCATCAACACTGACTGCTCAGACAGGCTGGCAGGAGAGCAGAACTGGGGTCTACACACTTCTACTTCTGGGCAGCAGCACCGTAACACTCACAATGTGCTTTGGAGCTGGGTAATAATTTCCCCCCAGGCTATTCTCACTGTTTGGCTCTAGGAAATTTTGTTCTGTGGGCCAAAAATCTGTGCTGTAACAGAGATCACATAAGGGAGGTCCAGACTGCAGTCTGCAATGGAGGTTTACATTAAGTCCTTAATACCTTAGTCAGCCCCCAGAACATGTAGGCTTATATTAATTTTTAATCAGTTTTCTGAAATAAGAGACATGTGTTTTAATTTCTGAAGATGCCACCTGCTATTTAGTTACTGGTGTTAACCAACACCAGAAAGAATTCTGTGTTGGTCCTTAGCTTCTAGAAAAGAATGAATTTCTCAGTATGGTAAGAATTTGAAACCAAATTAAACAAGCAAGCAAGTTAGATTTTCACCAGTTCTGAGTGTGCAGCACAGGAATATGCGCACCCAAAAGGTGCGGGAGCACTGGGAATAGGCAGGCGCTCACTTGGGAGGGAGCAGGGCAAAACACCCAGCTGACTTTTCAATAAGACCTTGCAGAAGTGTTTCCCAATCAAATGAAAACCTGAGTGAAAAAAAATTCAAATGAAAATTTGATAAGTAAACAAAAATTTTACAAAAGGGTAAAAGTGTTTCTGTGGAATAAGATTTTTTTGCTTACTCTAAACTTCAGAGCAGGCACAGACTAAAAAGAGGTGCCAAAAGCAGTAACTGAAGAGCTGTCACTGTGCTGCAGTTAAGGACATACACCCAAGAGTTCCTCTTAGCAACATCTCCTTTTCTGCTGAAAACCACCATAGTTCACAATTTCTGTGTGCAAGTGCCAGCCTACCTGGATTTGACAAATGTGCAGAACAGAAAAAAGGGATAAGTAAACACCTCAGTCCTATATTTGGAGAGCTGCACTATACATTCAAGACCAGTTAAATACTTTAAAACCTCAGTGAGTACCTGCAAGAGTTACATCTGTTAAGCCCATCAAGTCTGCAAATCTTGCACAGGAGAATCACAGAAGAATTTTGCAAGGGGAGGCTCAACACACAGATGTAATTTTTATGCTTTGGAACACATAGGAAATTCCAGCAATCATTGAATGAAGTCTGAATGTCTTGCTGAAAGATGTGCATCAAGCAAATATAAACCATTAAGTAAATGCATGGAAAAAGTAGTGCCTCGGAAGAAATAAACAAATGATATATAGCATCAGACTAAACAAGCTAGTGCAAACCCAAGATAGAACAGCTATCTCTGAAATCACTAGGAAGTAATCATAAAGAAACATTTGAAATACTAAATAAAACAGAAGAAATAGTTCTTTTCTCCTACCACTCATGTCTGAAGCAGTGCAGAGTGGCCTAGAGCCTGACATATAATTTTCCTTTAATCCCTTCATGCTGACAGTGAAAGACGCTATACTGTATCCGGTCAAGAAATTGCCTCTGTACAAGGATTCCTCATTTGCACAAAGCTGAGGAAATTAGGCTGCTCCTCCCAGATAGCACTGGATAAGACAGACAGGGGTGTCCAAGGAACCACCACACTCCTGATCCTGATAGTGAGGTGATCCTCAATTTTGGAACAAGCCTGGCATGCACTGGAACAGCCAATGCTCAAATGACACTGAATATGGTACACTCCATCCTAACCTGATCCGAATTTCAGGCTGGCTTTCCCGACAACAGCAGCTCATCTCGATGTCTGTGCTAGCTAGATATTTCACCTCCTGTGTGGGGAAGGAAAACTAAACAAGTAAAACTGGCTGACATCAGGAAAATTGAGAAGCTGTAACTCATATCAAATTGGCCCAGAAATAATGAGATTCCTCACTCCTTTATTTTTTCCTGGACCAGATCCATTCTGTCCAGATAAACTCCTCCTCAGTGCACTACACAACTCTGGTGTAATGAAGTGATGGGTCATGCTGGTGCTATTGCGTCCAGGATTTATGAGGAGACATTATCGCCTCAAATAGGGAATTGGAGAGGGCAGAGAGATTGTGGCTCTGCAAACAAGCCTTTAAGACATGTTTAGATGGGTGGGATGCAATCAATCAAATTAAGGTGCTGTGCATGGATGTATCTCCACTGACCTCAGAGAGAATTCCAGCATAAGTTGGTACAGGATCTGTTGGTTAGGAATTAATTAACCATGTACATCTATTAGCAAAAGCAGGCACACCTCCTACAGGTAATTCAGCATATTTCCTCTCCTTTCCCGAGAGTAAAATGTCCAGCACAGATACCAAAGCTGCCTTCCCCGCTGATCCCCTTTTGTCTCTGTTTGGCATGTTACTTGCGTTCTCCATTCAGCAGCAGCTATGCATAGCTGGTCAAACACTCCAAGTTGTTTGTCAAGGTTTTCCTAAGGCTTTTCATCTCCCTCTTTTCCTGTGAGGTGCCCAAACACAAGTCATCTCTGTTGGCTTTTGGAGCACATTAATTCAGAGCACAGCATCAGAACTGGCAGGTAATCAGTCAGCTGGAGGTTAAAGTAGAGCACTTTTCCCTAACAAGGGCAACAAAAAGGTGGGAAAAATTTCTGAATTAGAACATTTTAATTCAGGTAATATATTTCCTAGAGGCACACCTCTAATGCCAGCTCATGGGCAATTCTTTCACTAGACGCAATCTGAAAAGCCACTGGAGGTGGGAGAAAGCTAATCAAAGCAGAATGTCTGTTTTATCACTTCTGAAATGCACACTGGGGGAATAACAAACTGCAGCCCCAAGGCTTTGGGCCCTGAAGTACTGCACCACCCTGAACCCATGATGACAGAAAGAGAAATCCTCCAGTTAACATCACTCACACCCTCAGACTGCGGGAGATGTTACTGGAAGGGCACAAGCTGAAACCAGAGACCCCAAAGAGCAAGGGCAGGAATGCAGGGGTTCTGGAGCACTCAACTGGCAGCATAACACAGGAAAAAGGGGTTTGGGGGTCTGACCACACACAGGTTTCGTCACACAGTGAAGAGGGAAATAGATCGTATCTGCCACATCTTGGAGCCCTGATCTATAGCCAGCTAATTGGTAACAGGAGTTTTATGTAAAGATGAACTCTGTGGAATCTTTTAACACGAATATCTCTCAAATAATTTATTTTATTTTGAGCTATTTCCTAGGAAACAGCCCATTCATGTCAGCATTAAGGAGTAGGATGCTATGCATAATTAGGAATGCCTGTTAACCTCCACCCTCGAAATGGTCATCCCCTACAAAACAGGAGGAGAGGGTGGAATGGGATCCTATCTCAAGGGACCATCAGTGGAAGCCTGGCTCCTATTTGTGCTTCAAGAATTTTCACACCAAATTTATGCCCAAATTATGTCATGTGGTGTCAGGCCAAGTGGATGCACACGTAGCTGAGTGAGGTCAGGAATTAATTTGACATATTATGGCTCCAAATTCCGCAATGATTTGTGGATGTGAAAAACTTTCCTACCCTAATCAACAGGAATATTCATGTGCGTGAAATTGGATGAGTAAGATCAGGATCAGTCTCCAGAGAAACAAAACAATGTAAAGGCTGTTATTTATCCTGGCTATGCTGTTTTTCTGAGAGGGAGAAAAAAAAAGAGAAAAGACTTGAGTTATAGCTATTTGATGGGTAACATTGTAGTAGACAGGTTAGTCCTTGTAATCTGCTGGCACCATCACTAGAGTACTAAATCAAATATGTTTTTACCATCTTGTGTATCTATTAATGCAATCCATTGCAATGGTTATTCAATATTTATGTTGTCTGTGTGAATTACTGCGTATTTCATTCCCTTTTGAAAACTAGGATAGTTGAAATAGTGCAGAATTGCTTTTTATCTGACAGAGCTTTAATCTTTTACTTATCATGGTTTCACCTGAACCATTTTTCTAAAAACTAAATAAATGAGGTTTTGGTGAGATAAGGAGTTCCAAATTAGACCCTGATACCATTGGTCATGGTGTCATGATACACCCGATATTCCTTATGAATAATAAGTGTGTGAGGATCTGTTTTTTTGACTGCTTGTGTTATTTTGAAGAAATAGCACTCACCACACTGAGTAACATTTAGAACTGCTCATACTGTAGTCAAAGTAGTCAAATTCCACTCTTTAGGAAGAAAAGATAATCACTTGCAGAACTCAGGAAATACTTTCTGCTCTACTTACAGGAATAAACATAGACTGTAGCTCTTCTCAGCTAGTCATATCCATCATGGCACTCTCAATTTGGTACAAAGTATCTGTCTTGGTTTGAAAGACAGGTGTCTGCCGAGGGAAGCAGGAACCTCCCTTGAAATGAAAAATATGACCCCCTTCCCTCTGAATTATTATAATTTTGAAATTACGGGGCTTTCAGGCAAAGATATGGGAAAAGGAATAACAGTTCTTTACTACTATACATATATTTATGACAAGGCAAACACACAACAGCAATGGCAGCAACAACAAACAGAACCAGGAACCCAGTGACAGCCTCTCTCGGCACTTTCCCCTTTGGTGTAGTTACGCTCACAGCCGACACGGGCGCTGGTGGCTCCCGGCTGGGCAGGGCGGGTGCGATGGTTCCCCCGCAGCTGCAGGGGGAGCTGTGGCACAAACGCAGCTGCGCCTTCCTCACGCAGTAATGGCAGATGGGCTGGATGGTGAAGATGGGCTGCAGCAGGAATCTCGGAGTGGCATCTGGGACGGCGGGGCGGGCTCACCTGGGGTAGCAAGCAAGAGCTAGCAGAAACTCTGCAGCTGTAGCAGGGGCCGCAGGGTGTCCCGGCGGGCAGAGGGTATGGGTTAGAGTATAGTGAAAAAGCTTGAGGCAGTGGCAGACAGCTGGGCAGTGGCGGATGGGCTCCTCCTCCTCCTCTGCTGCACACATCCAGGGAGTCGCGCCGTCTGGGAAGGGGGAGTGGGTCGGGGTCCCAGTCTTTTCCCCTGAGGCACCCAAAGAGATGGCAAGGGTACTTTCCAGTGAGGCAGGGTGCCAGTAAAGTCCCAGTAAGGTCAATGGCTGCTCTCACAAGCAAAGGCTCACCCACGGCAGGATGAAACAGGGCAGGGCTGGGCTCTGGCGGTGGCAGTGCTTTCCTCCCCCAAAAAGCAGCAGCTTGACCCTCCTCCTCCAAAGTCGAGAGAGCAAGAGTGTGCTCGGCGCTCCACCCAACCCCTTCTCCCAGCCCAAATCTCACTATATCTCTGCCCTTCCCAGAGAAACCCCCAGGTAAAGAGACAGTAGCCAGCTACACCCCTCCCCTGAGCTGTGGCAACTTCTTTTGTCTCTCTTAAGTACCCGATCGTTATTGTCTCCTAGCACCATATGGGAGAAAATTCCCTGAGAGAAAGAAACAAAAGGAAAAATCCTAAACCCCAACAGTATCCCAGAGAAAAACAGACCCGATTTCTCTAAATCATTAGAATATGCCTGCTGCTGCACTCCAGCACTGAGATTGCAACTCAGCATCTTGTTCCACTCTGCAGTGAAGAACCATCTGAAAGTTAGATTGGAGGACAAAATCTGCAAACAGACTTTGAGGGAAAATCACCTGCCACCTTCTAGGTGCCCACTATTCCTAGGGCGCAGGCAAAAGAAGGTTTGCAACTTCTGTGACTAAAAAGCCTTGCTCCTAAAGAAATCTTGTCATATATATGTTAAGTCTGGTCCCAGGTCCAGGAAGACAAGAGAGACATCAAGATGGTCCAGGAAGACATCAGCATGATTCACAATTTAGGTTTCAGAATCAGTGGACATTTTTCATTGTTTATTCCATACAAGAGCAATCAAATGGAGAACTTAAAATGACCTTAAAAAACTGAAAACAAAACCAGGAGACAACTCTTAATGCTGCTGTGCCATAATCCATGCTACCCCAAACCATTCTCCAAGGCAAGAAACAGAAAAACCCCATTGAGGAAATAGTGCTATAAAACAGAAAAACAAAATATAAACAGAAAAATAAAACCAGAAGCCAATGCGTACCCAAAGGAACTATTAAAAGCAAAATGCTTGTCAGTATAGGATGCTCCACTGCACACACCTGGTGCTCTCAGCAATACAGAACATTTCTTTAATTGCTACACCTGAGACTAAGAGAAAGAAATAAATCTAGACACTGATCTCAACGTATTTGGAGACAGGTAGAGATGAGTAGCAGCATGAGGATTTTATTGACGATAATCGAGCAGTTATGCATTACTGCGCTGAACAGACACTCTCAGGATAGAGCTATGCCTCCATAATTTGATGTCTGTTTTTTAAATCCTTCTGGTGCCAGACATTGCAGAGATAACTGTGATAAGCCTCCCATTTGGTATATATCATCCAATACTTTCTGCACGATCCAAGATGTCAGTACAGCAATACCCAGTGGAAAAGGCAATGGACGAGATTTCAGAGCATCTGGACTGACTCCAGTCTGTTGCTTCTTCTCATGGGTTGTTGTGAGTCACTGAACTTTTCTGTTCCTGTTTTATTTACTCAGACTCTAAGTACTGGTTACATGTTTAGACAGCACCTTGCATGATGGATCCTCATTCTCTCTCAGGCTCTTAGAAATGTGTAAGTTAATACTATTCACATTTCGTGACTTAGACTTTTCCTCACGACAAACAGTGAAGCCTACGTGCTACGCGTTTATTGAGAGGAAAGGATTCAAAGATAGGCACAAGAAAGGAGATAACTTACACTTGCTCTGAGAACCTGTTTGGTGTTTCTAAACTGGAAAATGAACTTCCTCAGCAAGTCCTCTTGCTCAGCATCTCTATTGCCTTCCCCTCTCAATAGGATGGTGAGAGGTTCCTCACCATTTTTGTAAGTGGTGTGAGTCCATACGAAGGGTGATGTTAAAATGTTCACATCCTTATTAGAAAGAATATGTTTTGCTCTGAATCCAAGCTGAATATTCTAAAATTGCTTTTAATAATTTCTTTCAGAGTGACACCAAGGATTTCCTTTTCTTGACTCAATTTGCTATAGCTTGTCTTTTGTGAACAGTGGCATGTCATTGCCAGCTGTCATTATTACCTATACATTTCTCAGCTGTGTTTCATGTAGACCTGGTGACCTGGTACTCCATTTACCCAAAATATTCAGTTCTCAACCCTGCCATTTCCCAAATCAAGAATGACATATTTTGAACTACGTTAACTGCCTCAGAGCATTCTCATCCTTCGCAAAATAAAATTTCAGCCATTTATTGCCTTACTGCACATTTGAGGTCAGGAAAAAATATTAGGTTCTCATTCTTCAGGTGGGTACTCAGATGCAAACTCAAGTATAATCACATTCTTAGGACTTACCAATAGTAAATACAGGATACAGAGGTGTCTTTAAAAGAGTCACTGGGTTTTAGCAAATCTGAGTCTGTTCAAATAGTGTCTTTTCCACACAATTTGCCCAGACTTGACACAATTTATTTAAAAGAAGAAATAATTGAATTAAAAAGTTAAATGGACAATTTTTTTTTTTACATGACAGAATATTGCCCAGGTATGACGGCCAATTGCTCCAGTGAATAGCAGTGCAGCTGAGGAGAGGACTGTCTGAAGAGTTCAGCAATCAAAGCCATCAGTCCTGCCTGTCGTGATCAGACTGCAATTTTTGGTGAGTGTGAGGATCAGTTTTCTGATTTCATCTTTTATAGAGCACAAGCAGAATAGGATATCAACAGCTCCTTTCCTGAAGACCAGTGGCTCATTTTATCTGCATCTGCTATAGACAATGTCAAAATATGTTACCTTAAAATTGTCAAATTAGGATCAAGCCTGAGACTTGCTGATCCTTCCTCCTTTTGATGCTCAGGGGAGCTGGACATATTTTGAATGTCTGATTTGGTTCACAGGGAATGTAATGCTTTTTTAACCAAGCTGGAATTTTGACCCTGAACAGAAAACCAAAACACGTTAATTATCTCAAAATGTGCTCCAATGCTGAATCAGAAGAAATTAATTTAAGTCAATATTCAAATTGTGAAAAAAACCAAAACCAAAACAGGAATACCCACAACACTCAAAATCCCAACTATACTGGTCCTGAAAGACTTTCTTCTGATAGTTGTTACACAATATATTTTCAAAGATACATAAATGTTGCAGTGACTCAGCCCACTGGCAGACCAGAGGACATTAATTGGGTTGATTTCCCCGCCCACGACAGCGACCCCAAGGGTGATTCTGAAGTTTGAGGGCCCTGCCCCCTGGGTGTCGCCCTTGGAAGCATCTCCTCCTACTGTTCCGGAAAGCTCTATGTTCTTCAGTTCCTTATTGGTTAAGTTGTTCTTACATATTTATGAACCTTATTACTTATTCAATTATGTTCTGGAAAGCTTGTTTCAGTTACAATCCCCTTTGGTTAGTTTGAATAAGTTCCTCCCTCTGTTACTTGCCATTGGTTCCCTGTCACCTCTTGTCATTTCCCTATTGGTTTATCCCTCGGATCTGCCCCTGAATTTTCCCCGTACAAAAGCTGCCGACAAACCGTTCTCCTTGCCTCTTTTGGTTGCTTCTCCCTTGGGACAATAAACCTGACACTGTTGCACCAAGAGGTCCTTCTCTCCTCCTTCATCTCTGCCTGTTGCATAGCAACACCCTGACTGCAGCCTGCTCCCTTGAGAGCTGAGGGCAGAAAGCTCCTGAAGGAGCCTGCTCCGTCTTGCTTGCACCAAGCGGTTCCCCTGACTGGGACACCGACGCAAGTTGCCTGCCAGGCCTCTGGCGGCCGAGTGGTCAGCGCAACACATAAATGCACATAATATATTTACTATGCAATTAAGAGTTAATAAGGAATGCATATACACTGATGTATTTCCTTTTTTCCCCATCTTTAAGAAACTCTTGAGCCACTGGACTTCCAGACCACATTTATCTTTCTCTTTCGTGAAAGATACCCCTATACAAAATTTGTGACTAGTTCAATGACAGGAAAATTTTTTTTCCTGTTTGGAAATATCCCGAACAGCACGAAGTTGAATTTCAGACTGCAAATACCTCTTCATTGTGCAACTGCTTTTTCCTCAGAATTACGTTAAACTGAAATAAGGCTTTTATTACAATTCAATTTAAAATAGATTTCCTGAAGATGAAAAACCTTTGTGTTTTCTTTTGGCCTTCCCCTTGTTCCTACTTCCCATGTAATGATGCCATAATGATTCACTATTTTATGTTCTCTGGCTTCAGACTTATACTCTAATTGCCTAATTTCTTATGAGAAAGGCAGATAAGGAAATATTTCAAGAGGCTTGTAAATAACTGACAAGGACCACAAGTCTGCAGTTATTTTTAATTTATATCTGAAGTGCTTTGCTGTACTAGCTGAAATAATGCATTTGTATAGATTTTCTGTGCAGCCTGTATAATTTATCACTCAGTAACCAGTATGAACTACACATCCTGCTTTAAAACGTCAAAGAATTTTCCTAGTTACCATTACAGCAAGGTATTATATTCTTCTGGCGAACCTGTAGTGGAGTAATAAATTGCATGATTTTGAATAAAAGACTCTCCTCTTTTGATTTTACTCTAACCATTCTTACCAACTAGAAGTTTCCAGTCCTGCATGGTTGCTTGTCTTCCCTGTGCCAAATGAGCCAGAGTTTGATCTCCTCCGAATTTCAGCCTCTTAAAAGTAGTTTCCTAACTATTTTTTATTGCACTCCTGCAAAATAATTGAAGAAAAAACCCCTAAACTCTATCCTGAAAGCTGAACTTGCAATATCTTTCCATCCTGGCATTTAACTCTAAGAGGGAATATGGGTTATCCAATATATCCAGCTCCCGGCAGCATGCTGCTGCTCACATGATGAATGTTACAGGTGGTGGTGCTTATGCTAATAAAGAAGATAATGAGAAAAGCCAGGCTCATTCCCATTTTGTAAGACAGAGAATGAAATCCTATGCTCATCAACTGGAAAAAACCCAAACATTAGAAAGGAAAGAATGGGTACAGTCCAAACAAAATAAAATTCAAGAAAGGAGAAGGAAACGATCATAACTAGAAACATCAATGAATAGTGTCAGACAGTCTGTTGTGTAATGCCGCCTTATTTACATGGTTTATATTAATTTTGTTATATTGTTAATATTGTTAGTTACTTCCTGAACAATGGCTGAAATAAGGATTTATAAAGATATTTAAAAATAGGGTGAAAAGGTGGAGAGAAGAAAGATCAGAAATCCAGAATAACTTGAGTGTAGATGGGTGTCTACAGATCTCTGCCTTGTTCATTGGTGAAAACTTAAGGCCTTGTAAAAGGATTTAAATGTAAAAAAACCCACAAAGATTTTAGTCACAGCAGATAGGTAATTCTTTACTGGGAGGGTGGTGAGGCCCTGGCACAGGTTGCCCAGAAAACCAAAAAACCTGTGGATGCCCCATCCCTGGAAGTGTTCAAGGCCAGGTTGGATGGGGCTTTGAGCAACCTGGTCTAGTGGAAGGTGTCCCTGCCCATGGCAGGGGGTTGGAATGCAATCTTCAGGTCCGTTCCAACCCAAACCCTTCTATGCTTCTGAGATCACAGAAGTGACAGCATCTGGTATTTTAGGTTCAGTCCAGTTTGTCTTTACTTCTGTATCTGCAGAGCTTTGCTTTGCAAACAGTGATAAGCAGGTAAAAATGAAGGACATGCAGGTAAGACCAATCTCTTCAGTTACCTACACTCACACCTATGTAGAGCTGAAATGAAATTGTATGCATCCTTCCCAGCTTTGGGAGAGTGCCCTTTTCCTCCCTTCCCCACAGAAAGCAGTATAATGTACACATCCTTTAAGTGGAGTGTCCTGGGTTACAGTGTATTCTATTACCATCCTTATGAGCTGCCTCCTTCCTCTGGACTATCTCCTGTTAATGGGCCCATCAATGCCTTGCCGCATGACTCACAGATAACTCGCCCCTGGACTATCTCCTGTTAATGGGCCCATCAGTGCCTTGCCCTATGACTCACCATCCCATTGTGAGATGCTCCACCCAGGGGGAAGGAGCCACGCATTCCCATGTGGATATAATCAGGGGTTTGGAACAGCACAAGCAGCCTTTTCCACTGGATTCCCAGAGGAAGACCAGACCCTTCTACACCACAACTGGACCTTCAGGGGAAGACCAGACCTTTTTCTACAGAATCACTGCTTCAACAGGACCATCACTCCAGGAGGACTGCAGCCACCATTTAATCGGACTGCTACTAACCCCCCTGACTGTCAGGGGGTCAGGTTGTATTCCAACTCTGTCAGTGGGTTGTCTTTTGTACTATTGCATTTATTTTATTTTTCCTATTAAATTGTATTTCTGACTTGGAGTCTCTCACTAGTTTGCTTTCAAACTAGGACATGGAGCTATGGTTAAAACCTACCCAAACACCACACAGACAGGTTTTGTTCTGACACATGTGGTGTGCTATTTATTCTTTTTCTGACTAAAATTTATTGTAGTTAAACACTCAACATTCCTCTCTTGAGAACACTGGTTTGGCAAAAGTTCAGTGAGAGTTAAAGAACCACCTCCCAAAGCTATTCTGACGTGGAGAAAAAAAAGAGAATGGGCAAGCAGGTTGAAACACATGAATTAACTGGTGCTAAAGTAAGTTAGTGTATCTAGAGAGAAGAGTAGCATAAAAGCAGGGGGCTGTAAGCATGGGTAGACCTTGAACTGCTCTAAGAAAGGATCTTAGATGCATTGCTTTGTTTCCTACTTAATCATTAATTATTGCTGGTGTTTTGCAAACATAGGCATGCTTACACCAGGTAATGCAGAGGTGTGCTCGACATCCCCAAGACAGACAGGTAAGGAAACCAGCACGTCTACACAGAGCAATGGTGTGCCACAGACAAACCACTTCAGGTCCCCAAAACAGTGTCACCTCATAGAGACATCTCACTTGGGTACAGAACCAGATCCAGACCTGCAGCACCCAGGCAGCCCTTAGATCATGTCTTCCCACAGAGAAACAAAGTGTGGGATGGAGACAGAGAAATCACTGAATAGAGGAGCACAAACACAACACATTTCTTCAAAACATGGAAAATAAACATCTACGGCATTAGATTGCCTTGATGTTTCGGGGCCTGTTTTATGAAGGAATACTCTTGAAAATCAGGTTCACAGTGTCTGGGATGGATTATTTTGTGCTAGTTGACAGTCTGCGAGCATCTCAAATACTCCCCATGAGAGGAATAACCCCATGGAGGAAGAGCCACTGCTCCATAGACAGACCTTAGTTTCACAATCTCCTCACACAAAATGTCCAGACATGCATGGTCACAAATGGGCAGTGAGGCAGGCTTACAGTCTAAAATTCTGTAGATCTCAGCAAAAGCCCAGACCAAACTAACTGCAGTGGTGTTGCCTCCCAGCCCGAGAGCCTCATTGCTAACCAGGACCACAGTGACAATCACCAGATGCAGATGTGGACAACACAGGCTCAGCAGAGCCAGGACCTGGGGTTTTTTGTTCAGCAGCAGTTTCCACTGCTCTCTTTGGGAACATGGTGGAAGGAAGCTCAGATAGCATCAGGAGAATCTGCCATGCTCTCAGTAGTTTGGTTCATGTGTATCCCATAAACAGCCTCAGCTTTGGTGCCTGGTGCTGAGTGAAGATACCAGGACGTGGTTCCCAAAGGAAGGTCCTTGAGGCTGCTCATACCTCACCCCATCCTTCAGGGATCTCCAGAGGACATGAAGTTCCTGAGAAAAAGGAACTAATCTCATGGCCTTTTCCACTTAAAAATAAACCTGTTAAATGAGAGGAAGTGGGACAGGTGGCTCATTTCCTGAGCACTGTGGTGCTGATTGCAGGGCGAGTCCAGGCTCTGATTCACTGGCCAGGACGGGGCCATTGTCCCATACACCCACTCACAGGAAGGAGAGGCCGGTCCCAGCACCCAGGGCCACTGCCCCGGCACAGCACTGCATCCTGGCACCCCGAACCTTGGCAGGACTCACAGATCCCCATGCACAGCCAAGCAACTTTTCCATTCTTTGCTTTCCTCTCCTGATGTTTGGCTACCTGCTGCACTAGCAGAGCGCTGCTGCTGCTTCCAATGGACCCCAGATACCCACAGGAAAAAAAAAAATCACAACCTGTGTGTTTAGTACACATATGAGAAATCACTGATGTTTTCCTCTTCCGTGGTTCTGGTTAAAAGAGCAAGCATCAAACCAGAGAGACAAATCACTTCCCGTCCCAGATACTGTATTTAGAGATGTGCTTATCTAGAAAGCCATGCCAGGAACACTGTGAGCAGGAAAGCACTGATTGACAACTAAGCCCTTCCTCCCAGTTGAAGACATTTTATGACCTCCTGGGTCTTTCTTTAAAGAAGCCTTCCCCTTCTATCAGTCTGGCTCCCTGTTCTCTGTGGCAGTGGCTGATAAATTAAGATGACAATATGGATTGATGAGGCTGAATCTGCCCCCAGCCTGGCTCATCTCTCTCCTTTGCTGCGATGAAGCCACTGTCCCACGTCTGGCACCCTAGTGTGCATCCAAGGAACAGTGTAAATTGTCATAAATCCAGGCTTTCCCAGCAAGATCAAGAAGGAGGAGGGCTCTCGGAGGCCTCCGCTGAGACAGGGGAAGCTGTAACGAGTGTGTGAAAATTAACTGGATTCATGTTTACATTTGATATATCTACACATATGGGCAGAGGCAGCCATGTACTTGTTTGGGTCCCACCAGATGCAAAGTGTTTGCAGCTGGGAAGTCCCTTTTCGTTTGTGTCATCCAGCCCAAGTTCTACTCCTCAGCACACAAAGCACGGCTCCCAGCCCAGCCTCACTTCCAGATAGGGATGATAAACCAAATGCTTGCACCTGTGTTTTGCAGACATGTATATCCAGAGATTTTGCTGACCGCGGTGAAAATAAAGCCTCTAACACATGTATTCAATGAAAACAGGATGGGCAAAGCTCTGCCCCCACATGCTTGTAGCGCTCAGTAGGAATGAGATGTGTTCATCCTGTTGGTTTAAGATTGTCACATATCGCTTTCTAGTAGCTGCTCCAAACATGGGATGAGCAGTTCTTGCTCCCAGTTAATAGCATTATCCTGTCTGCCTCCTGGGAGAGGCTTATCCCTTCTGTGCTGAGCACTGTGCGCTGAAGCACCAGGGAAAGGCTGGCTGCAGATGCATCACTGCTCTTTCTTCAGAGGGAAAGCATCAGCAGCAGTTTAACTCCTTTCTCCCCACTGTCAGAAAACAATTGCATCAGAATGAGTCCTTCACTGAAAAACTTGTATTTGTCAAATTGGCATTACATTTGTCAAACTAGTAAGTAGCTCATAAACTGAGGCCAAAGATTGTGATTCCTCTGTGTCGGGATCCAGGGGGTGTTCTGGTGGAGTGCTATGACGTCCCCAAACCGACTTCAACAGAAAGTCGCTCGGCAGCCACCGCATTCACACAGACACACACACACGCTCCGGATAGCTTCTTCAACCAGCTGACGGTAAAGAGGCAGGAAGGGTCTTTGTGTGGAATTCCGCAGCACAGGTTTATTTGAGCCCCATGCGTGAAGGACACCAAGCACCAAAGACCTTGGGGTGATGGAGGTTTTCAGTTTATATACGGGGGTGGGGAAAGCATCAGGGGCAGGGGCGGTACATAGGTGGGATTAGGGTACAGGAACCAATGGGAAAATCTGAGTGAGTGGCAGGGAACAAGGTCCAATGGGAGAGTGGGGAAGGGAGAACTTTCCAATGAAGGAGCAGACAAGGTACAAGGGGGCGGGGAGGTCAACTGCAGAAGCAGAACTGGGATACATTTCCATGACAAAACAGGGCATTCTGGGGGAGCCTTTTTTAGTCACTTTAACCTGAGGAGTTCTCTTGGGGTCTGTCCCTTTCACTGGCTCCCACACCTCTGAGCTTTCTGGTACTCTGACTCTGTCAGTTTAATACCCTAGCAGAACAGGGCTCCTCTCCACCATTTTGGATTGAGGATTGAGAATAGACTAATTAAAGCGACTACTTTAATTTATGAGTTTATGAGTGAAAACTGAGCACACTAAAATGGAGAAATGTGTTTTTTCCCCTTAATATTTTTAGTAATATTTCCCAGGAAAATGTCTAAATTGATGACAGCACAATATCTGTTTTTTAGTTCTGGCCTTAACTTCACTGTTTTCTGTAAATGGAAAAGGGGAGGGAAAGGTTCAGTTTTGATAGACTTCAAAATTAAATATGTCACCACATAGCCATATGCAGAAGCAGTCACAAGCTTTCATCAGTTTCCCTCTTCTGGAGGATTAATAATCTGTTACCTAAGATTTACTGTCTTTTTACCATCTTATTAGGGAAAAACGGCAAGCATTAAACTTCTGAACTACGTGCTAATTCTTTGTCAGTTTGGGCTTTTTGTCTGTTTTTAAATAGAGAGTATTCACCCTTCATTCAGGGGGAAAAAAAATCTTTACCTGGAAATCACCTTCTGTGCAACTGCCTGTTAAGACTTCAAATGAAGCAAGGCTTCATTACTGTGGAGAAGATTTTCATGTGAAAATAGCTCTCCTCATAGGAGGCTGCCAACTTTTTTATTAATGGCTATTCCCTCACATTCTTTTCTTTTGACTATTGCACAATTACTACTCCAGTGGAGCAGGTCTTGCCTGAGGGAGAAGAACTGGTGGATTCAAGGGGGTGGCTGGGTAGTGGCAGTGAGGAGTCGGGTCATTCATTACCCACCAGGTCTACCCAAAAACAATAACTGCACAACTCACAGAATGCAATCAAGTGCATTCTTCTCCAGGGTGATTAAAGAAATATTCAGTTTGATGCAACTGAGGTACAAAAGCTTTCTGTGTCCTTCCTCTGCCAAGCATAGAAGAATGCCTTGCTTTAAATGATTTACAAAATCTCCCATATGCCAGAGACGTATCATTTACATGGAATCCAGGCAGCTTCACGCAATCACTGCTTACACATAACTGTCCCAAAAGTGAAGGGCAGGGGGAATCTAAATGGAGTAAATCAGCTTATCAGTGCTCAAGGTTTATTTTATTTCTCCCAAAGGAGGAGAAGTATAGGTTTGCTAGGAATCCTTTTTTCTCTACTAAGGGTAAAAATCTAAAATGAAGAATAAAATAATAAAAAAAAATTCTTAGTTCTGCTTTTGTAACTGCATCCAGTTTAAAATCTACAAATAATATAAAATTGATTTAAAGCCAATTCTCATTAAACAAAAAAAAGTGGAAGTGGCAATGGATGAAAAATTCAAGCAAATGGTTTGTTTTCCTTTTCTTGTTTCTCTTAGGCCTCTGCTCCCTCAAATCTTTAGCAATGGTTAAATTGCATGCAGGGTTCTTCAAAACATTGCTAAACATCCAGCAGGAGAAAATGACATTGTACATCACTTAACAGCAGCTGTACCCTACCATATTAAAAATCAATTACACTTCAAATCATGCAGTCTCAACTTTTAGCAGATATTTGTGGTGCCAATTTGAGTTGTCTTGGATAATTAGAGGAGCTGTTTCTCCTCATTGTAAAAAAATTGCTTTTGCTAGGGTTTGCGTGGAGGTACTAACAGCATTACAATCATGATGATTTTAATAAAAGCCAGATTGTGTCTAGCTCTAATACTCCAAATCTTTAGTGAATTTATCCCACAATATCCACAGAAGATAATTAAGCACGTTTATCCCCATTTTTAATCAGTGGGGAACTGAAGCTCAACCTTAACAGGGTTTAGACACTCAGAGACGTAAGCACCCTACTTACCTCCACTTTTAACACACACACATTGCAAAAAAACCCAACACAACCACATGGATGGTGACAGGGAAAAGAGATCAGACCTTTCCTTGAGAGGACCTGAGCTTCCAACACCAGTATACCCACAAGTTGATGTCTGTCTTAATGCACTGCAATATTATTAGTGTCAGCCTGGCTTTATCAGGGAGGATGCACACACACAAACCTTAAATAAGCTATAGAATGTGGTAATGGGGAAAAATAAGAAAAGTACTGGATATTTGCCTGCAGCAGGGAGAGGAACTTGCCTCAGAAGGGTTATTGTTTCAGAATTGTTTGATGAAATAATAAACAAAATACTGCATTGCTAACAGTTTCTGTAGACCCATACTGCCTTGCAATGCGGAGGAGGAGGTGTATTCCCTGCCCAGAGAGGGCTTCCTGCATAGTTTCAATGTGAAGGAACACACATTCATTTGTCAATGACAAAAAGGAAAATTTCTTAGCCTTAGTGCTTTCTCTTAAGCAGAAATAGTCCCATCAACGTTTGAGGTGTGTAAGGAGATTCAAATGGTTTTAATGCTCAGGCTTCTTTTCTAAATTGAACTAAGACTGCACTGAACTAATATTGCAAAGGACAAAGGTCAAGGCTTTATTTATATAATACAAGGATGTAATGCAATAACCGGCTGTTGGAGGCACGTAAGTAAAAGATCAGGGACAAAGCTGCAGACAGGATGTCAGCAGTGTACAGGGAATTAGCCATGCAACTCCCCCTCGTTAATTACAGATACGCACGTCCGAACCACCATACATCATTATGAAGGCATACCCAGCAGTAACTGTGATTGATACTTTACCATTAGCAGTGCAAGAAAAGGTGAAAGAGGATTGTGCTTTTCTGGCACCATTAGGTAACCATAGTTGTGGGTTCTTCCTGTGTTCAATCTGAAATGAAAGAGCAGCCATGGAAAAACATGGTAAGGAGGAGTTTTCATAATTTCCTAAAATGCCATTTTTAATCATGTTACTATATAAGGAATAAATATTCCCATACCAATTTTCAGGCAGCAATATTAATATTTTTCTACAAAACCCTAATGAATATTAAATATTGTTACACCTTGCAAGATCTCAAAAAGCATGTTCTGTGTCAACACACCTGTCAGAGACAAAAAGATTTAGAAGCTCAGAAAGACCTTGAAAGTTCCATTTCTAAATATTGCTTTTATCCAAGGTAATAAGCTTGCTTATGGGGCACACCCTGCAACTTTACTCCCAGTCAAATACATCTACAGCTTATTGGAGCCCATCATATATGTTTAGGGTACAAGACTACTTAGTTTTGTGCCAAACATTCTCTTACTATGTTTTTGCCAAAAAACTCCCCACAGTTTCAGCAACAAGAATGCAGAAATGGAAAAACATTTCACTTGTTATATCTGCTGTAGATGCTTATTTCTTCTTATTTTTTTTTAATATGAGCATCACATCCTATTCAAAAGCTGACTTTCTGGTTTGTGCAAGAGTGCCACAAAGACAAAAGTCCATCCTAAGGTAACAGAATGTACATAAGGCTTTACTGCCTTACTCTAGGAACCTGTTGACATTTAGTTTTGTCCTCATGACATCTGTAACTAATGCAACATTGGAGCCCTTATAAAAGGCTTTAAAATAAAGTCTACCAGCATTAACTGCCAGGTAGCCTTTTTTAAATGTTTTCCATACACTTTCTACACCCAATTTAGAAAAATGCAGCTCTTCATGTAGTCTTTAACTGATGGAAAAGATCCATCAAAGGTTTCTGGTAACCAGGTGTACCCTATTTCCCAGGCATTCTGCTGGCAGAGAACAATGACTGATGTTCTTTACCTCAAGTGAACTGTACTCTGTAGGCTGGGAGAAAGCCAAGCCAAAAATCTGCTCTTCAGCTGAGCTGTTTTACAGGTAAAAACACCAATTATGGCTCATGTTCACCCACAGAGTCTTGAACAAGGCTGTGCTTGGAATGGGAACTCTGAGTACCCCTTGTTATCACTGGTCTCCAGAAAGATATAGGTCAAATATATGCTAGTGGTAGGCCTTGCCCAATTCTCAGGGCGAGAGGGTCCTTCTCTTACACAGGGCAGCACATGATCCCAATATCTGCAAGTACCTACAGTGCCTTCAGTCACCTACTTCAATTGCAAGACTTCTTTATTTTTTTTAAACGCAAAACTGGTCTCTTCCGAAAAGAAAGACCATGTTTTACCTTTTTTGCTTTATCAGTTTTTGCTAAGCTGACAACACAATTCCGTTTTACCAAATGAACTGTAAAGTGTCATTACATTTCAACTGTTTCATTGCGGTCACCCCAATACAGCTGTGAGATGTAAAGGCCTCAATATAATTCAGAATACGATTAATTTCTGTTAAGGATAGTGATTTTTTTGCATTACAGTTCAGTTCCTCAGGATGGGAATACTCTCAGCTTCCTGAGCTTTTGGCAGCTGAAGAGTCAGAATGTGCAGGGGAGGCTGACTAACACCCCATTAGAGCCATCCTTTAATTTCTGTGATCTCCTGTCTCTTCCTTCTTAGGACAGTCTCTCCAAGACTGAAACAACCCTTAATCTTTCACTCTCTGCTCCTGTAGTCTAAGTTCTGCAGTATAAAATACTTCTTACTTGAGTCTGTTGAGCATTAAGCAGCTTTTTGTAGAGGTAAAATTCATGAGTCCATGCTTGACTTTTCCAGACTCCCAGAGCTTCGGGCTGTCCCAAGTCCTGCAGTGCATTAACCTACCCTCAAGAAAAGTACACCTCAGCTTAGATCAACATAAAAGGCAAAACCTTTCCAAAGGAACACAACACACTCTTTAAAGTCTGGTTTCCCTAAACAAAACAGAAGGCAAAGCACAGGTTTCCAATGATGTTTTGAAAGGTGTTTCAGTCAGTTTTACATCTGGTTATGTAAATGTGAGCAATCACACAGATTTTTAAACATGCAGTCTTTAGTGAGCTTGGTGACCTTGCTACACACATAAATGCATTCCTCAAGACAAAAAAAGGTATAATGGCTGGTTTGGGATTGATGGATTTGCTGTGGGTCTGTGCTTAAACAAAAGAGAGGGAGGTGAGGAGAAAGTGAATGTATGGAAACACAGTCTCAGAGAAAAAGGGATATTAAAAGGAGAAGTAAAATGAAATGTTGTTTATTGTTGCTCAACACCAGAACAGACAAACTTTTAACATATAACAAAGATTTAAACACAACATGGACAGAGGAAATTATTATTCCAGCTCTACAGAGAGAATATCAGTCTCAAAATGCAGCTGCTTAAGAAGTGGGAAACTCCCAGTGACTGGACATTCCCCAACTCAGTGCTTGTCTTGTGCGTTTTGATGCTTCATGGTGTAGGACTTTTGTTTGCATGATGGGAAGCACAAAGGCCCTTGTGTTTGCTTTGGGCCTCTGGCTGCTATTGTAATACACAATACCGTAAATATTGCTCACGTTCTTTCAGCACTACACAGCAATTCTAGAAAATGAAGAGCAACAATCCAGGCTGAGGGTCCAGTGTATTGTAAGCACCAATGGCCCCTTCCTCCTTAAACAGCCATTACAAAGGAAGAAGAAACAGAAGAGGGAGCAGAAGGCAGTGACAGAAGGGAGAAGGGAACAGACAGAATGTCACATGGACCCATCTCCAGAGGAAACCTTCTGCTGCCCCCAGTAACCAAGGAGCTAGAATAGAAGGAAGGTAATAAAAACCAACCAGTGAACAACCCAAATCCAATTGCATCGAGAAGCACATTGCTAGAGACTAAGGATGGATGCAGCACCACGCAGTAGAAAAGAGTGACACCAACATCTTGCTTAAACGAGCACATCAGCTGAACTTTCTTTTTGCTACAATGAAAGAATTAAATGCAATGTGCAAATAATTCAAGAGTTTATTGGCAGGGTGGAGAGAGAGCTTCTGCATTCTAGGAGTATTTTATTACTGCCTGCTTTTGAATTGCAAAGCAGTGAGCTCAGGGGTATTTAGAGCAGGACCATTGTAGGAAGCATTTGTGTTGTCCAATGCCTCAGAAGAATAGGGATTGAAACATCTCTGTGACTACATTTTAGGAAGCTGCTACAAGCAGGCACACAGTTACTTAGAGGCTGTCAGAAATGGGATTAACATCGCCCTGTGTGTTGAGACACACAGAGCTCATAGCTGGGTACCCCAAAGATGTGTTCACATTCTGCAACTTTTAATTGACAAAGACATGCAACTAAACTTCTACAAGAACAAGGTGTGCAATCATACTTTCCCTGAGTAACCATATCTGGAATGAATGTCTGATCTTAGGGAGTGCAAAATCCTGTTCCTGAAATCAGATGCATAAACTACATTCACTTTTGGACATCTCAAACTTCAGCAAGAGACTCAAAATCCTACAGCACAAAAATCATCCCTGTGTAGTTATGCTGCACAAAATGAAGAGAGCTGTTCTCAGTGCTGCCATTCTCTGTAGAACATGCTATTCTTTCTAGAACTGTAGCTTTTTGAAGCTATGGTAATTTACACTTCTCTGGCTCCTTCTCTCAGCCTCTCTGAGACTATTTAGCCACGATTTTAGGTGCAATAATTGTAGGGACTAGAGAACTGTTCTTTCTCCTGGGGATGGGAGATCAGCCCAGCTCTCCTCCACACATGATTCTACTCCTTCTCTTCCAGCTTCCCACCTTTCCACAACCCTTGTTTGCTTGTGTATGTATCCATCCCTCAGACAACCCACCAATCCCCAGATTTCTTCTAACCTGAACAAACTAGGGCTGTACTATATTGCTCACAAGCCTTTTTTGCAGGTGCAACATAAAAATTAAAAGGGCAGTGCTTCTTCACCATGTCAGAGGTTACAACTTAAATTGACTTGGACTGGATCTGTCCTTGGACCACTCAATTTTATACAGTGCTGCTCCCTGTGAAGAAAAGAAACCTCAGATCGAGGAGCATGTGGGTGCAGCGGGGCCACCCAAAGGTCTCTGACCACCTCTGGATGATGGTCTCCATGCAGCTGTGGTGGGGATGCAGATCTGTGCAGCACAGAGCCCTGTTAGCTGTGACAGAGCAGCCACTACTGACAGGCAGCAGTGGCCTAATGAGGTGGCTGCTCCTTCCCGGCCACAGTGGACGGTGTCTGACCTCGTGCAAAACCGTCACTGCAATTGGAAGTAATTGGAGGCCTTTTTGCCAGGCTCAGCAGGGAGAGCAGGAGCCAAAGGGCACGGGGTGATGAGTGGAATGCAGTCTCCTCGAGGCTGGGTGTGCTGGGTGGCAGGGCTGGGCATGCTGGTAGCAGAGTGTGGAGGTTCACAGGGCCACTGCCCGCTCCAGGCCGCTCCTCCAAGGCAGGGTATGAGCCCCGCCACTGCCAATCAGTCCTAACTACTGAGAGCTGTTAAAATAAACCCCAGCAAAAGTATTGCTGACACCCCAGGTTATGTAAAGGGCCAGTTTTAGACAGCAGCCTTGCCTCTGTGTTGTTATAGACTCACTTCCACCCTTCTTACTCCATTTCTCACCAGTGGCGGTAGCTCAGGTCTCATAATAGAAAGTCCCAAGCTTGTCCTGGTCTCCTCACCACACACTGAACAGGAATTTGGAGCAGCGTTATTATTTGGGGTACTTCAGGACACAGTGTTCTCCTGAAGTGGCTTTTTTTCTTTTAAAAGCATTATTTTTTAACAGTTTGATTAAAAATAATACTGCAGTGTGAGAAGGGGCACTCATGACATGCCAACCTGACCTACTAATTTAAATTCCCAAAAGCTCTATCACAGACACCCTGAAATGGAGGGCATTTAATAACTGAATTTCTTAATGTAGAGAGGCATTTTTGGATCAAATCCTTTCTTTTTTTGATATAACATAGACTCTCCAGAACATCCTCTCATGCCTAAGGTGCTGCATGTCTAAGGTGCAAACCTCACCAGCTCACAAAAGCCACAGATTAAGATTGCTGTGAGTTATTGCAGGCACCAGACTGGCAATCCCCGGACAAGGCATGTCACCCAGGGCACAGATGAGATTCTTGAGCATGTTACCACTTCCCCTGGTAGCAAGGAAAGGCAGAGAGAATTGAGCCAGGACACTCACACCAGCAAGGGGAGAGCTGAAGATTTTGGACAGGGCTATTGTCTGCACAGGAATGATGGAACTACCATCCCAGGTGTTATTTCCAGGGTCAAGACACCCAACAATCTCCAAGATCCATGCATTTGCTCTGAGCACACGGCATGTTTTCCTCCTGCAGGTATCTAGCACTCCACAACATTAAAACAAACCAAGAAAGTCCTTCCTGACTCTCCTGTAACTGAAAATTTCTTAACAACCAATACACTGCAAAACACTGGTGCACAGCCATTCTCTTAAATGTTTATGTATTTCACCTTTTCATTGGGGACAGTATGACCTCATCATTGAGATTCTGGCTCAGAAATCAATGACAGGGGAAGCCACAATCTCCCATACTGATCCTCCCTCCCTCAATAATTATTAACACAACTGATGCTCTCCGACACTGAATTTTTCTGTGTCAATTTGCTCCCTAATTTGGAATTTTGTCTTAACCATAAGATCTTACTGTATTTTAGGGTTGTTCTCGGTCAGAGGGATCAGTTGGACAAGCACAGAAAAAACAGAGACTGTGGTCTGGACAACAGACATGCAGAAGAGAATCTGATTAATCTGGAGGGTAGAATGACTGAAATTTAGTCCATGGGAAGTTTGGAACAAAATTATCATCATTCTGTTTTGGAGAGAAGACCAGAAATTAGAGCATTCTTTATAGACAGGAAATGAGAAAGAAAACCCATCAAAACAATATTAAGTTTTTCCAAATGAGACAACAGCTGAGATTCCTATTTTTTGGTCCTCTGAGCTTCCAGGCACTCATCTTTTCTTTCCAGGAGCCAGGTGTCCCCAAGCCCGTTCCCAGGCTGTCAGAAGAGCGCAGCAGAGGTTGCCAGACTGCTGGCTTCTCCAAATGGAAACCGTGGAGCTGGGTACCCTCAACCCAGGCAGCTGCTGGGACACATCTATCCCAAACCTGTGGATACCGAAGCCAGGAGCAGCCTGAATGGCTGAGAGGCACTGAGCCAGCAGGCCGTGGAAACCCAGACTCCCTGAGAGCTTGCCAAGCAGCTTGCCAGCAACCAGGCAAAGGGCCAGTGCTTCAGCACAAGTCAGTAGGAACCTCCTCTCTGCTTTGGTATCAGCTAGTCAGACTTTTCCTGAAGGGAATGCTTGTCATTCCTGCTGGGAAGCTGCATGTGTGGCCGCAGAGGTGGCCCTACACCCCACTGCCTACCAGCCCTTGCATGTGCACACAGCAGTCAGTTGTGGGGATGTGACCCCAGTGCATTTTGTGTCACACTTGACACTTATTTCCTCTCCCCTTCCAAAGCCAGATTTAACACCATCCATTCTTCCTGCCCTATGTTCTTTGCTTGGGGCTGCTTTGCCTCCATCCTGAGACAACACATAATTTTACTAAGGACGTTTTGTAACTGATAGCTTCCCAGTTCCTCTATAACCCTTTACTGCTGTAGGATGCAGTTGCTTCATGCCCATGCAACATCCTCAGGCAACACACTTTGGTAAAAACTAAACATTCTAGAAAGGTTTTATAAGATCTATGATCCCAAGTGAGTCTGTAAATATATTTTATTGATTAGTTTTGCCTATATATGAACAAGGAATTGAGGATCTATCCTGCAGCTTTAACTTAGGCCGTTTGCATTACAGAAAGAGTGACTTTTGTCCCAGTCATGGGACATAATTAGGCCTTCAGACCTAAAGCCAACAACAACAAGCTCCAATGTGACCTTTGCATGAGAGAGTTGTATGAAGAATGAGCTATGCTAAACCCCAACCTTGCATCTCCTCTCACAAGACACATGCACATTCCCACTCGCTTTTGGGAGCTCTGCTCTGACCTGCTTCCTGGAAACTCAGAAAAGACAAGACAACACGACAGCTTTCACTGTTGTTTTTTTTGTGAGATACCCTGCTTGTCTTTTCTTCCTTTCCCTACTTTTAAAATCACAATGAGTTTTCTTTCTTCCAGATTTCTCTAATGTTTTCCCTGTGGTGTGGCCATTTTAGCCAGCCTCCCCTCTTCCCTCTAGTACCCGACAGTGCTCTCTTTGTCAGGGAAGTCACGGGGAGTTCAGGTTTTCCCCTCTCCATTTCTCTTTGGACCTGACACTGCTCCTGACCCCTGCTCAGCCTTTGCTTTGAAGTGGTTTTTCTGTTCTCTGCTTTCCCACCAGATTGTCTTAACCCTCCTCCTTTCCCTGCTCCATCAGTTGGCTTCAATAAGTGAGAGGAGCTCACTGGAACCTCCCCTTTTGTGTTATCAGTGTGCTTTCACTTCTCATAAAATCCTACCCACCTTACATATAAAACAGTTTGGCAAAAGATGATAGCTTCCAAGGCCTGGGATCACCACTGAATTCCACACGGGAGCACTGCTAACTGCCCCAGACAAGCCTGTCAAATAGGTCTTGTGTTTGACCCAGGCAGCTTCACAGCAATGTTTAGAAACAAGCAGCCACCTTCTTCCCCCTCCCCAGGACAACGGCATTCAAGTGTCTTGCCATGTGCTGCAAACAGCATTACCCTTGTGGGGCTCTGCAACTTCTTTCCTGCTCTACTGCAATTTTAATGGAAAAAACACCCACAAATTTGGCTTAAGTACAGATGACTGATTTGATTCAGTCTCCTTGGTGCTACAGCTCCTAACCAATGGATGTTCAGGTCAAAGCAAGAAATGGCATCAGCGCAAAGACTGGCTCTGCTCTTACTTATTACAGACTCCTGTAAGCTTTCCAAATCTATAAATATTCACGTTATTCCCATAGAGGGGAAGAAAGAGGATGATTTGTATCCTTCTAGCTTGTTCTGTTAACACATTCCCGTTTTTCAGTGTTTTCCAGTTGGATAAATACCATGACGAACAGGAAACCCTTGTGAGAGAAAATACATTTTAGAGTAAATTGCAGTGGTTCGTAGTTTATAAATATTTGCAATGGAATGTGGAAAATTTCTCTATTGATCACATTAATGTATGCTGAATACAGAGGACCAGTTTTTTTTTTTAAGACATGAGTAGAATTTTCACCATAGGAAAAAAACCTGCAGAATCTGTGTATGCTATATAAACACAGACAAAAACACTCTAAAGTAGAAAATGCTATTTTAATTACAATGGTAAAGCTTGATTTATTTTCTATACCTCTTTTGCCAGGAAGTTAAGCATCTGACAGAAATCTGAGTCATATTGCCTGAGGAACAACATCAGAGAAAACTCAAAGCTTGCTAAAATGTTATAACCTCTTAACCACTCCATTAGTAAGAGCTGATGATAACATTTAAATAAGAATGTAAAAACATTTTTTTGCTCAAAAATTACGTTACAAAGATAAACAATAAGAGTTTGGGAATACCCTGGTTAACACAGCGGGCTGAAGGACTTTTACAGATCTCTCCACTCTCCTAAGTATTTTTCATTATTGCTTACTAGATTATTAATTATTTTTGAAAGGATTATTGTAGTTACAAATTCCTACAGGCTTCTTCACTCACCACTTGAGAATACTGCAAAGGAGCACCTTTCCACACGTGAATGTGATCCACATGTGCACGTGGCTTTGTGCGTGTGGGAGCAGCATGGAGACACTGAGCCACAGCATTCCAACACAACTCCAGGACTGATCCCCTCCTTGACATCTCAGCACAGGTTAATTCCTCTGTGCCACATTGATGCAGCTGTACCAGCAATAACAACCTTTCCCTGTTCTCCACTTTGATATCTTGGGCATTTTAAGGCAGGCACTACCTGTGAGCCTTCAAATCCCTTTCACCCAACACAATGGTGCTTGTTACAGCTGCTCATTTTCCAGCTTCCGTCAGCATCATGCAATTAAAGGATCTCTGACATGAGTCATTAAAACCCCTCCCCATGAAGCTGTTCAAAACATAAACCAGCCAAGAAAAGACACTGGGAATGGTGCATGAGGAGTACACAGCCCCTCACTTCACAGCTATCAGCCTGTTTAGGCGCAGTGACTTCTCACCTTCAAAATAACAATAACAATAACAATAATAATAAGTAGTAGTAGTAGTAGTAGTAATTATACACAATGAGTACCCATTCAGCTGTTTTGGTGGCAAGTAGCTTAACCAAATGGAAAACAGGGTGGGAATAACCTACTTTGATTTCCCCACAGTCCCTGTGAAAATCAAGGTGGCCAAGGTCACTGGTTCTATCCATACATTGCCAGCGCTGATCCTCTGCTCGAGGGCAGCAGGAGCCCTAGGTAGCCCTCAGCAGAGACTTCTCCTCCTTCCAGGTATCTCAAGGATTTTAGCAAGGTGAATGCTCACGGTTATGGAGCTGGCTAACAGCCATCACTCATTTTATACTGGCCATTAAGCAGCCTGGAGGCAACCAGCATGGATCTAAAGCTGCTGCATATGTTTACCTTGCCTGGGGGAAAACGAGGTAGGAGAAGTGCTGGCAGAACCCATATCTTGACTCTGTACACAAATATCCTCTTCCCCCCACCTCCCATACCAGATTCTTACGTTCATTGCATTACATCCTTGGTGTCTCAGCTGTGCTGTGTTGGACTGTGTAGAAAACATCAGCGTCTTTCCGCCACAGCCTACGAGGCAGGAGCAGCCGTGTCCTTACTGGTGAGTTCAGGGCACCAGGTGAAGGCGGAAAACCTGCAGCCCCACCAAGCCCAAAGGGATCTGTGACAGGCCTGTACTCTGAGCCCTTCCACTACAGCATGAGAGAAATGGCTTTCAAGAAGAACAACTATTATGTACATTTTGTACCATGTTAAAGAGGGAAAATTGCAACGGGGACAAGAAAAGCTTGGGTTGTGAAGGATGTTCCAGCAGAAGTGATTAATGGTGTTGAAAGAAGCCCCCACTGTTGTTTCGAATTTCTTTCCAATTAGCCATGAAGCTACTCCCTCCTTCTTTTTCCTCTTGTTTTATTTTTTCCCCTTTTTCTCTTTTACCCATATTTGATTTAGAATCAAGGTTGATGATTTATATTATGACAGCAGAAATAAAAGATCTGTGTACTGTATGAATGGGGATTTAAAGCATTGCCTTTGATGGCTTATTAGCTGCATGTGGCTACATGCAACACTGCTCAACTGAGATATATTGCCTAGGATTTAATTCCAGAATTATTTCAAAGGCATTAAATCGAATGCTTGCCCTTTTCACCATGGTATTTAAATGGTACTTTGTATGCCAAGCTTAAAAAAAGAGCATAGGAAACACAGATGCAATGCTGCTGGAGCGCGTATTGAACTTTGTTAAAGTGTTAAATATTTATTAGAATTTTTTTAAACAAGATAGTGTAAACCCAGTTGTTACTACAATTAACTTTCTCTGCTACAAGAGAAAAAGGAGATTTTTTTTTTCTTAACTAACAAACAGCTCTCAGAACTAGTGAACAATATCTCATTTGTTCAGCAAGACTTAAAGATGAGAACAGTCTCAGGCTGGAAAAAAGAGATGTGCACATTTCTGTGCTGACTGAGTAAAACAAACCAGACAAAGCTTCTTCCAAAGCAGAGAGGAGATCAAACCCCAGAGCTGAGCTGAAGGTCAGGAGACTCAGAGCTCTCCAGGCACAGCTCCAACCAGCTACTCCTGGTGGAAGGCTGCTTGAGGACCCTCCAGAGAAGCAGCTCTGAGCTTTCAGCTTACAGCCTGGCAGGGACATCCAGGGATGAGAGCTTGCCTCTGGTGCACAAAAGCAAACCCTCCAAAACAATCTGTACTTGTTTACTGCTGATCTACAACCTGTGTTAAGAGAAAGCCCTCTATATTCGTGTTTTTCCCCCCTTGTCTTGTCTCTGCAGATTCAGGGATGCTACTGGTAAAACACAAAAGACTTTATCCGGTTTACAACCAAACTTTCATTCTGAAATAAAGAAAACCCAAAGCACAGTTTCCTTGAACTTACAGTGGAGATATCCCTCTGCTCAACTCCCCTTGCCTACAATGGGTCACACTTGAGTGCAGTCAGTTGTGCAGGGGCAGCTGTCCAACACTGCCCATCCACTTCACCCCTTTTCCTTCCTACCAGCATCCCTGAATCATAAACACATCCAAATGTCAACATTTCATACAAGAGGCAATACATAACACAGCTATTTGCACGATTTTCTTTTATGTGTGGCCACAATTGGCTCGAGTTGGTGGTTCTGTTAAAGCCTGAAGGACAGTGGGCATTACCAGAATTTGCATCTGGATTTGAAATTTAACACCGTTTGGAAAACACAGGCAATTAGCCAGAACTGTGTTTCCATGCAGCAACACCCAGGAGTCTGCAGCAGTATTACACCATAATTCAGCTTCAGCTGGAAGCCATGTTTTACTGCCTTAATCACAGGACTTCTGAGCAAGCACTATCACAAAAAGATGCAAGAGGCAGAAGAATTTGCGTTTTTGAGCCCATTCGAGAGCTCATCATTGTGTTTTAAGTCCTCTAATAAAACTGCATTAACAAAGACACTGAATTCCTTCATGTGCCTGAGAATACACATATGCACACACAGAGATCCTCTCCACTTCTGCCCTGCCTACCAAAGGAAGTGCAAAGGAGCAATCTATCCAAACACATGAGCTGCATCTGGCCTGGGCTCTCTGTGGGGCTGTGCAGTGGGGACAGTGCAGGGAGGCAGAGGAAAGATTGCCCAAAGTGCTCTTTCTGGCCCAATTCCAGCACATACGTAATTTGGGAATGCTGCATTACCCTTAGCCACTGTATAGCGATAGTTATCTTGGCTGTTTAGTAACCAATGAGAGTTTTTTACAATTAAACAATTTTTTTCATGTATGAGGGTCTGGAAAGGGACCTTACATTGCACAGAAAGGCCCCAGCTTGCCACAAATGTGCAGAACTGAGGCTGGTCGCCTGTGGATGGAGCTTGGTTTGATTTTCTGTGGAGATTCAATATAACCTGCCCAAATTTCCAGTGTATAGGTATTTCCCCACTTCCACCTTAACCGTGGGATGCTTTGACTCCAACATCACTTTCAGGTACACCCTATGGTATGGAATGGCCCTGCAGAGTTTTCCCAAGATCTGTTATTTTCTGCATTTTTCTGCAAGTAAAGCTTCAGCTTCAAATACACAGGACATGAAGCCCAGCTTTTACATGATTTCATGGCATGTTGAGGAATGAAGTACTGGTGTTTGAGGCAAGTGATTTACTGACACGGGGTTATCCAGAGGTTTAATTTGTCATGCATCTCACCCGCATGCTTTTTTTCCCTCTTCACTCTCTCAGAGGCAGCATGCTGCACACTGCTGGCACTGAAAGGGCCTCCCATCACATAGCAGCAATTAATTTTTCTCAGCTTCTCTCCAGCCAGATATCAATGATTCCTCAGGATCTGCAAAGCCTCCTTTAAGACCCTATCAGAAACATGGAAGCCTTCTTTTTCCTACTGCTCTGTTAAACAGTCTCTGCATTCCGATTACCCAGACTGATCAATCTCATCCCTTCCCTCTTGATAAAATATTGGGTGTTCAACAATCTGCCAGCCACAGTTCCATTCATTTGCTGTCATGGAGGCAGAGTGGGCTTAAAGTGATATCTGAGCATCAATACCTTTGCTTTTGGAAGTTAGATTGTTGCAGTGCGTAGAGACTGAGTCTGGTCCTGCACCTCACACCAGATACCAGAGCTGGGAGTGGAAGAAGAGACACCCAATAGATTTGCAAGCCAATAACTTAGATAGCTGAAGCAAGACTTCCAAGGGGTTTTGTTTAAAAAGCAAATGAATCAACTTCAAAGCACTTTGTCCAACCCTGGATTCTTCTAGGGCTGTGCAAACACTTGACTGTGGGGAGATGGATTTTATCATAGCAACATCCAAGAGAACAGTCAGTTCTGGCATTTCCATGTTCACTCTCACTTGCATCGTGGTGTCTCCATCTATGGTGAGAGCCATCACACATCCTCTGCCCTGGTCATCTTACACTGACTCTCACAAATACTAGTCATCAGAGAGGGGTGATTTTAAAAGAGTTGAAATTCCCAAAAGGAGGTCTTTTGCTCAGGGATGTTATTGGATCACATCCTTCAAATAGCCAGAAGCTCTAGTTGTTGCTCTTAGAAGTTATTTCTGATCGTACAGAGGCTCCTATCTCCCACCACACCTACTCAGCATTTCAGGGGAGTCACTGGCAGGTTGGAAATCCACAGAGAAGAACTGCAGGCAGAAAGGTCTGCTTATTTATTTTATAAGGATATACTAGCAGTTAGGATAAGCTATCACATTGGAAATATGCAGTTGCAGGCAGTAATGTGAACCATAAAAGAGATTAATTAGTGATACAAACCTAAAATAGATTAATTAAAGTACATTAAACCAGGCATCATTTCCTCCACAACCTGCTTGATTTTAATCTGACTTGCTCTATGAAAGTTTTTTCCTTTGGGTGTATTGTTTGCCCTTTCATGTCCTCCTCCAAAAGATATCTACACACAACTGCCCAAGAAGCATTGTCTACACCTGCAAGGACAGGGCCCTTTGTGGCAATATTTATTTAAAAGGAGAAAATAACTGCGTGCTTACTGATTTTGAGAGGAGGTTTCAAAACACACCGATGGGATTAACACTCAGCTCATCCTAACACCTCCTTCAATTAACTTGCCAAAGTAATTTAATGCTGTGTTTGATGAATCCCAAAAGTAAACTCTGGGCACACTTGTGATGTGCTGAGACAAGATTATGCCAACAGAACACGTGCAGGGGATGCCAGTGGCCAAACCCAACAGGAAACCTCTACTGAGCCAAGAATCCTTTGCCCATTTACTTGTGATGATTATGATAATATCATAGTAACACTTCAAATTTCCAGTTGAGATGCAGAGCTGACATGTTAAATACCATAAACATATGGAAAACCCAAGCCTGCCTGGCTTCCAGAGTGCCTGCTGCATTCTAGAAAAGAGGAGACTAGTGGGAAAAAGCCACCTCCTTCCTTTCAACCCCAGAGGCCAATGGCTGGGGAGGTAAAGGATGAAACCTGCCCTGAGGCCTTCAGCCAGGACTTTGCTCTCAACTTCAGCACAAGCTGGAACAGGACACAAGGTGAACAAGGGAATCTGAACATGAGGGGAAAAATAAGAATTGCTCTCTGGAGCTGCAGCCTGCAAACTTGGGTATGTACCGTGTCTCTCAGATGTGGGGCATGACTTCCATGCCACTGTCATTCCAGGTGCTCTTTTCACCTGTATCAATTATCTCAGGATGCCTTTTGTCTTGTATGCCCACTGGCCATTCTATGGACAAAGAGGTGGTGAAATTGGTTCCACACTTTTTATTAGAGAGAGACTTTCTCAGTATTCATCTGCACTTCATAACCTGTGGCGCTCTGCCACAGATTTGTGACAAGCATAGAAGCAGCTTTCCTTACAATTTAGCTTCTTTAATGTGAAATAGGGATACAACAGTCAACTTCAGTTCCAAATCCAGCCAGAACATTTTTCTTTCAAAAGCGGTAAAGCAACATTAAGCTATTTCCTTGGGGCAGTAGAAATATGAAATACAGCAGTCTCCTGCTTCAAAGTAGACTTTTTTTTTTTACTGTGAGTGGTGTGACATATACCTGCCACCATTATACACCAATAAAAGTGAAACTCAATTTTCTGTCACAATAAAGATGACCAATAAAATTTTGAACATGGACAACACCCATACAATTCTATAAAACCTGAGCAGAATCATAAAGCTCCCTTTAAAAGCATGCAGACTCTCATAGAGGGGGTTCTATAGGCATATAAATTATCCAGCTTTACGGTAGAAGGAATATGCTGCACATCATGACACACTCTTCAACATTGCCTGAACTACCCATCTTAACAGGTATGGGGCTGCTCTTCAGTAATACCAAGTTGTTTGGCAATAACAACACAAAAATTTCAGCACAGACTGCATCACATCGAGAGAATACTAATAGTTAACTAAATTAGAACAAATATTACTCTGTATTATGCAGAAGCCTGCAGGGCTCAGCCAAAACCACAGTCATCTTTGAAAAGAGAGATGGGGTCTCTGCTCTGCAGCTTCAGTAGAGAAGACAGAGATGAAGATGGCAGAAATGTTGCTTAGTGGCAGAGGCAATACAGAAACTGTTTGGAAGTGCCAGGAGTCCTGTGCATCCTGTCTGGGATTCTTGTGTGTGGATGGGTGCAAGTCTTAGGAGCAAATTAGCTGGAGAAGGAGACCAGGGAAAGAGATGATGAGGAAGGGCAGGGGCATGAGAGGGTCATACACATGGGCAGAACAGGCTAAATGTGCTTGACACCTACCTGCAGTGAGAACTAACTGTACCACACAAAGTCTGTCAGAACTGAGTCTGGCAACAAATATAAATGGAGGCGCTGAAGAACAGGAGAGGGGCTACCATTTGCTGGTACAGTCACAGGAGGATGGTGGGAATGAACTTTGAGTGGTAAAACAGCAAATCAACTTCCTGCAGTAGCTTTGAAGTGGCATAAAAACCAAAGCACATAGTCAGATTTCAAGTCCTTTGCTTTGGAAGAGGAAGAAAGGGAGGTGGCTGCATATGCAAGGTGCTGCCAGTTCATAGGCAGTAGGATGTGGAGAGCCCTGGGGAGCCTCCCAGCAGTGAGGGTAGGCAGTGGGACACAGCTGCATGTCTGCTGCTCACCCTGGAGCACTCTTAGCAGTGTGAGCAGCAGCTCCTGAGCCCTATGGAAAGGTCTGTCCTGACTGTACCTACATATCAGATCAATTTTATTGCCACTACTTAAACAGCCCAAATGCTTTCAAACACTGATAAGAGGTTTCTGTGAGGCATGCCAAGTAGGCAGAAATTTTACCATGTTTTGCTTCTGTCTGGAAATGTGGAAACACAGTCCAAACCAGAAAAGAAAGGCCTCTGGGAGTATTTGAATTAGAACCCAAGGATTTGATTAAGGAAGACTATTTAACATGCTTAAAAAGCTTTGCTGCATTAAGACTGAAATCAAGCAAGGTACAGATGTAAGGTAATTAGAGAAAGAGGATAAAAGAGTCAGATTCTTTTGTCATTTAGAAAAAAGGATGCACGGATTTTACCATTTTGCAAGTCATGCAGAAGGTAGAGGCCATTAGCATGGGCAGATTTCTCTTCCCAGTTTTCCTCCTCCCTGCTCTGTGAGGTTATTGGGACTCTCCAGTGCTGGATACTTGAAGGTTCACTGCAGAGTATGAGACACATTTGCCTCACAGCAACAGCACCATTTACTCCAGGGGAAATTTTAGAGTATTATGCAATGGTTATACTGTAATCATCAGAAAACAGAAGTGCCTTTTTTTTTTTTAAACCAATTTTAATTCCACTGCAGTTGGAAATAAAGTAAATAAAATTACAAGAAACTAGAAAATTACTTCACATAGCAAAGGCAAGACCACAACTAAGAGTAGTCCATTTTTTAACTTGTAATCTTTCCATAGGTAACAAAACAGTTCTCTTCTGGTGATGACAAAATTTGATAGAAATCAGTACTTTGGTCATTTTTGGACATTGGCAGCACTTCAAGTACCCATGAAAAGGGTCAGTCTGGTTTTCAGGACAGCAAGAGGCTGGAACAAGCAGCACTGAGCAGGTCTTCAGCCAAGCCTTGGACTGACACAGACAGCACTTGCTGTTTCTGTCTGCTGACATTACTGAAGTGTTGCTTATCTGCTTGAACTCATATTGACTCATGCTGTTCTTGCAATAATGGAGCAAAACTGCATCATTGTCAGGATGCTGATCCATTTGAAATGACAAATGATAGACTGGAGAATAATGGAATCTGGGAAGTTCTGAAATTCTTATCTTCCATACATTAAGCAAGCCAGAACTGTAACTCCTTAATTCTACTCCTACCTAATGTCATCTTTTCTTGCCAAGTAAGATAAAAAAAAAAGTGAATTCAAGGATTTATGCTATAAGTCACTATTGAAACCTCCACATTCACTTATTTTACATCTCTAGGCATTGAATTTTCAGCAATAGGCCTGGTATTGGATAAAACTGAAAATTAATGATGGAAAAATATTCAAGAACACATGCAAGAGTGTATCATTTGCATCATAAATAGATTTTCAAGAGGAAGACCTAATCAGAGAAGCAGAGTAGGACACAAGAACGCCCAGAAACTACTTCTCCAAATACACAAGGATGAAGTAAAGCATGTGGTTTGCTGAACTTAGCTCTGCTTGGCACATCTGCAAGCCACAGATGTGAGGTGACAAAGATGCCAAAGTTGCCCAATTTAAGGACTTCCCTGGAACTGATATGTGGCATTACTGAGACAGATTGTGGTTTTAAGTCCAGGTCTGTCCCTACCAGAGGGATGTCAGCATCCAGGTTGTTCAAACCAATACCCTGGCAGAAAACAGTCTCACGTGCAGGGTGAAGCAAGTGGTCAAAAGCAATAGCAACCACTGGTGAAAGATTATAAGTGAAAAATCAGGGAAAGCCCTTTTTATATATTTGTGCATCATTAGGGAGAAAAGGCAAATAAGATACCAAAGATTGCTGATAACATAAAAACTGAAGATTCAATGTTTACTTTATCTGTGGCTGTGACTCTAGAGTACCTAAAGAAAAATCCTGCTGAGAATTCAAAATATGCCTTCTCAACAGAACAAAAGCCAAAAATGCAAGACTGATTATTTCCAAGCAAAAAGACAAAATGCAAACCTCCCAAATCGGAAGGAACATTGGCCTCCCTGGAACCTCCTCCTGAGAAGTGTTATTAGTTATAGCTCTCATGAAGTCCTTACAATTTCCCAGCATATGTATGAATGCAAATAGGTCCAGAGGGTGCACGAACAAAGGACATCATCCCAGCCCTAGCGATGCCATTGCCTGCCAGGGCGCAGATGATGTGTGCGTGCCATTCCCACTGCCTTCCTTGGGAAGGCTGGTATTGTATGGGAACAAGAATTCTCAGCATGGGCTTCACAAGGCAGCCTCAAGGAGCTGCGTCTTTCCTTTACTGCCCAGGACAAAGTACTCTTGGTAAAGCACAACTGAAATGGGAGGAAGTTTCAATCAAAGCATGGGAAAGAAGAGCTGTGCTGTGCTGGGAGGCTGGGATGCATTGAATGGAAAAAGCAGGGGAAATAACGAACAGCTAAACCAGCAGAAACAAGAGGATGAATTCAGCTCCTGCAGACATAGTTTCACCAGTGAGAAAAGGCAAAATGACTGGGGTTTGTTTTAACTTGTTTGGTCTCCAACCAGAGAACTGTAACTCTAAAGCCTTTGCCAACATGGAGTAAGTTTGAGTTTATTGAGCCTCTCACAAAAAAAAAAAAAAAACACCAGACCAAAACAGAGGAAAAACCACACCAGGAGAGACCCAAGCACTCAAGCAGAACTTCTCGTGCTAATGAATACAGTGTTCATCACGGAGGGTAAGTTGCCAAAGGACGTTATCAAAACCAATAGATACAGACAACTTTAAATACACATCTGGACACTGTTACAAGAGCAGTTAGCAGCATATGGGGATAAAGTTTTAATGAAATATTCTTAACAAGAGAAACTTGCTATGCTTAGTCAGTAAAGGCCACAATTCTTTATTTTTGCAAGTAATACATCACTGAAGCCAAAAGCTCCCTTCTAGGAAACCCTGGGCTAAGGAGGTGCTGGCAGAGATTGAGGCAGGGACTGCCTGCTGCTGTTGCAAGCACAGCCCTTTGGCATCAGGGAGAGTAAAGTATTTTTTCCCTTTATTAAAAAGGTATTTATTCACCCCAAGGGGTCTGTTTCTCTCAGACAAGGTGTTAGCACCAACTGAGCTTTCAGGAAGGAGACAGAGTAAAGGGCACATATACATTTTTATTCTGACGCTAGCTCACACACCAAGGGAAGGGGATTAAGTGAAAAGAAAAAGAGATCTTATCAGAAATGCAAGATGGAGGGAATTACTGATCAACACCAAGACATCAGTGTGCAACAGCTCTTCCCACACCCAAGCAGTGTCCAGAGGCCCCAAACCATTTGATCTGGCAGTCAGACACAAAGCTATCCCAAGACCACTCATGGACCTAAGAAGACACCTAGTTTCATCCAAATGCAGAAGGAGATGCATTCTGAAGTCACAGTACATAATGCATTCAGAGTGCTCAAGTGTTATGGGCCAGCTCCTCCACTGCTTTTGTCTAACCTGAGCAAGAGCTGCAGCTTCCACAGGCAAAGGCTGGATCAAACCCACTGCTCAGAGCACAGATGCTGTGAATGCAGGTTTGAATTTCACAGGCACTCCCCACAGTTAGGGAGGGCAAGGTAGGGGGAAGCCCAACAGCCTGCCCAGCCCTTTCAGGAGGGTGCATAAAGGGTTGCAGCTTTTCCCAAGGATTATTGGGCTGCTTATAGGGTGCACCTCTGTCAAATTTTGCAGTAGAAAGCCATCTCTCTTCCAGACCTTCCCACCAGTACCCATAGATTTTTTTGGGCATGATGAAGACTGTCTTGAAGCTATCAGCATGAGCATCCCCCTGCACTTCTAGGGTTTTTTCTTAAATGAGCATTTGGGAAATAATCGTTGTGTGCTGAATGCCATTATAAATCACACATTACCATTTCTCACGGAGAACCAATATGAATTACAACTCCCTCTTCCAGAGGGCAAAGAGCAGAGCAGCACTCCAAACCACACAAAATGATCACAGACCCCAGTATACCTAATAACTTCAGAAAAAGTTATTATTAACTTAAGAAGAAATTTACATTCACAGGAATATTTTTCACTTAAGGCAGTGAAAAATCCATATGCCCTGTCCACGGGCCTCCCAGAGAAGAGGACACATCAACAGCTGGACTATTCTTTGAGGGAAATTCTAGAGGGCATTTCTCATTACAGACACATTTCTGTAAATAAAACAGACTACTGTACAGCATCTCCATCCAAGGCCCGAGAGCCAGGACTGCTCAGACTCAGAATGTGAGTTAAGTCCTGGGAAGGGATCTGGAAAATGCCACCGCTGACAGCAGAGACGAGGGAGGGGAGGCAGAGGAAGCTGGTTTTAAATCACAGAAAGAGCAGATTATGTGTAGACTTCATCATGCTGTGACAGAAGAAAGTGAGAGGCACTGGTGTTCAATCTTCGTTGTTAAATCCTGCTTTACCTCTCAAATGTGTGCCTGCCCTGAGCAAACCTTGGCTCAGCTTCTACTGTCTGCTGCACACATGAAAGTCTGGAGTCAGTTGTAGGGCACTCCTAGTCCTACTTGCATATTTATTCACGGTAACAATCTTTTCCCTCCACTTCAGGGCACCATTTCCCTTCCACAAACATCTTCTAGCTGGAAGGTGACCTCTTTAGGCTCAGCTGAAGTTAGCCAGTCTTAAAAGAAGAACATTACCTTATTAAAGTCACCAGAATTTTATATCTGTGGCTTTCAATAGGCAGTCTAGAATCTACTCTAGGCCCTAATGCTACCCTTCTTCATCCTGTTGAGCATCATTCTTCCTTTGCAATTTAAATCCTTCTTCCGCTCAGAAACAGCAGAGGCAGAGAGGAATCTCCCCACCTTCAGCCATCTAAATGCAAGTCATTTAGTGTGAAATGGCAATCTGTGCCCTTGCTCCAGTCAGCCACTGCAGAGAGAGGAATTTTCAGCACATGAGTTTATAAAAGACAATGAATCACACTATGGAAAAACCTCTTTCTTTAATTTCTTACAGAAGCTGTGAGTATCTTCCCACTGCAGTATTGAAACACATAGTAAAACATTCAAAAAACTATTTCCACATCTACCAAAGTTTGGCACTCCCTCTAATCGGAAGCTCTACAAACAAAAATGTAAATCATTTTCCCAGCATAAACCCCCAAAGGCCAAGTGACTCCAGTTTATTCCAGAAGAACAGTTTGTAAATTATCCAATTAGATCTGTACAAGTTTTACAGCAAAGCCCTGAGTCATCTGTAAAGAAAATTCAGACCAGTGTCATCAAGAAAGTTGCAAAAGTTTTTGAACAAGAACATAATCACAGTACCAGGGAACAAATTAGTTGTTTGACTTACAACAGACTCTTTTTTCATTAATTCCCGTAAAGTGACCAGTAGAATCGGTTTGACCTCAAAAATAGAGCTTTGCCATGCAGACGTAAGTTATTTTAAAAAAAAGTCAAAAGAAGCACTGAGAACAGACATCCACGAAGCATTTGCAGCAGTATAAAAACCACATGGTGCCAAGGAAAAATATGATATAGGAGTGACACAAAAGCAGTGCATACAAAAAGAGAAAGCCTGGAGAATTCTGACGCTGCATTTCAAGCTGATACTACTCCACATGTCAGGAGGTCTGTGCAGTGAAAGATGACCGTTTTAAAGCAAGTGAGGCTCTCCAGCTTCCCAGTACTTCCTCTAGGAACTCCATAGACTCGGTTACTCAACCTTTTGCATTATTTCCTTCACTCACAGGAGCTTAGAAAATAATCTTCCAGTAAGGGTTGGGTTTTTAGGTCTTAGATGCTCCTGTTGTGCAAAGATTAAATAGCTTCCATTTGCAACATGATGATTGCCTAAATTAAAATGAAAGAAAAATATTGAGTGGTATGGGAGGTTTCAGATTGGAAAGTTAAATACATGGTTGCTGTGGGTGTTTGCTTTCCTGAGAGGAGATCTATATAGCTAAGTTTGGCACATCTGCAAAACATATGCTCCTCTCAGAAAGCAGGATTACCAGAACAGCCTGCAGGATGCCCTACAGCAGCTCAGCATTCCTCCAGAGCAGGGAATTAGGCTCAGCCTAGCTTCTGCCTGGACAACCTAGGTCCAAAAAATGGTTTAAAGTCATGCCCTACAAACCCTGTTCTAGGTAAGCTGTTGGGCTTTGCCTCCCTCTTCAGCCCCAGAGTCTCTCACCTACCCTGCGTTCAACATCTGAACCAGCAACCTTTTTTCCCCTGCTGCTTTCTAGTTATTTTGCCATATTTACATAATTCCTCTAGAATTAAACATGCATTATTTATTTTCTGCAGTATCTACAGCATTACTTAGGAGTTATTACAAGCAGCAAAGAAAAAAATGTCTAAGATAACCTATGTAGAAATCTTGGATATGGCCTTCTATTTATTCATTCTCACTAGGAACAAACTAAAAATAAAACTGCAGTGAAGCTGCAATAAAGCAAATTTAAAATGCTTAACACAAGAGTAAATTTAGGTAATGCACTGCCATCAAGTATTTTTGGAGCTTTGTGTTTTTAAGTTTAAAACAGCTTCAAGCATGGTTTACAGTATTTCCAAAATAACAGTATGAGATAAAGTCTAACTGAAATGTGTTAGGAATAAACACTGAGTTTTTATTTAATTACTCAGCATAACAGCTTCTTGCGTAAATGCCTGCAGGTGCTCCCTACCAGCACCAGTCCATAGCCCCAAATATTGAGGTATCAAAACTCATTCAGACTCAGTTCCTTCCTCAGTTTGGATCCCGTTTCTGGGTTCCAGATGTCTGCACTGCTCTTTTTCCAAGGCATGTATCCCCCCCACATGCCATCAGCCTCATTGAGCTGGGAATCCGTTTCCCTCACATGAGCATCCACATTTCTCTACAGGACAAATTCTGAAATTTGCTTCTGCCTAATGCCTTGCTTTTGTCGATATTTCTTTTCTACCTCTATTGACTGACAGTTGGGTTTGTTCCCTTTACAGTCAGGAATCAGAGTTTTTAGATACAGCCTCATTTATTAGGATTCCTGTGGATGGATTTGCAGAAAATGTGTAGACTTGTAGATATTCAGCTGTCAGGGCGATACTGTATTGGAGTACCCCCAACCTGTTCATGATACAACCACTCTTCCACAATTAGAAGTGAGGTTTTAATGAATGAAGAGTAAGAAAAGACTATGTCCCTTCTCTTTAAAAGTACTAAGAAAGCACAGGCATTAAAATAACTACATAACACAACAATTTCTAGCAGAAATAGTTCTCTTTCAAAGGTAGCAGATGAATATCTGACAGCAAGCAAATAAGATTCGCAAAACTGCTAAGTAAGTGCAACCCCCCCCCCCACCCATAAGTTCAGTTACCAACTTTTTCACATCTTATAGCCCTCACCCAGTTACACCAAAACATAAACACACCTCACTGCAACAGGACAAAAACCAGTGCAGGCCGGGTACAATTACAGGGTGTTTCCTAAGAGCACAGTTCACCTCAGGATAAAGTGTTCAACCCAGCCTGCTTCATGCTTAAGCCTTTTGAGACAGCCAAGGGAAAATTTCATCTCAGAAGAGCAGAGACTCTGTAGTTTTAATAAAAGGTAACACAGAGATAATCACATACTGCGGATATCCCACAGTGATTTGGTGCAGTATCACAGCAAGGACCTCCAGTCCATCCCAGCAATATTTTTAGAATTGTGTACTATCAGACAGATTGCAAATACCTGAAGTTTTTTTCAGATCAGTGGAAAAGGCTAGACTTGTTCTCAGCTGCTTTCCCTTCCCTGCCACAGCACTCTGCCTGTGGTTCTTGTCCTTGGGGTATTTAGCAGTAACAAAGTCATTGAGACACACTTCTGTTCAGCAGAAAAAACAAGCTTTCTACCTGACTTCAGTGATTATTACCTTGCCTTCCAAAGATGACATGTTATCTGCATTCCCCAAGGAACAGAGCATGTATGAGGTACCTAATCTACACTTGCAGAAAGAAGCATTGCAAATACCTTTCACTCAGTGCAAAAACTTAGGATGTCACAGCTAATTTAACACACAGCGTTGTAACTGCTTAGGAACAGTTCCCCAGATCCACCTCTTCCACTGCTGGGAGCACTCCAAATAAAAGGAGGCCCTGCTTCTGACAGAGCTGGAACAGGAGTCAAGGATCAATAAACCTCAGTCAGGGATTTCATGGAAGATAATAGGCATAGAAGAACACAGCTTTGGCTGATAAGATCTTGCTACAAAGCCATACAGCAGAAGAAGTGTGATAGATTCTAGTTACAGTAGAAGAGATGGCTTTGTTTGTGGGACCTTATGAAGTATGGTCGTGAACAAAGCACATCAGCTTGACCATGCTGTTAGAATGAGCATCTGTAACAAAATAATCCAGATTTTACTTCAAAACCAGTGCTTTGAAGCAAATATAGCAAAAAGTTCCCACTTTTGAGTGAGAAACGAATGAAGGAGAAGTAAAATATTTGTGTTGAAAGCTTTGGGTACAATATTGCAACAGAAATAAAAATATTTGAATTTAAGATTGCAGACATCCTGATTCTGGGGACAAAAAGAGAGACAAACTAATTTTCAAAGAACACCACAATTGATGACTGAAGTCTCCATTGCAAAGAGTCATAAAACTCCAAAATGCACTCAGCCACAAGTGCCCAGCCATGCTCATTTCTACTTGTCAAATATAGTCTGGATTTCATGGTGGTTCTCAAGTTTCTGCCAAGGTTTATACAAAACCTGAACCTCAAATGTAATGAAAGAAGGCTGAAAGAAGAGATCTGGCAACAACCTTTCAGGTTTTATTCAAGTAGGGCTTTCATTATGGAGGAAAGTGGACCTGGACATCTGTCAGCACTTTAATATAGTGTCTTCAAGTGTGACCACATTGTTTAACTCCTTCAAATCAAATTGAAATGTTTATTTTCTAGTATCACTCAAAGGATTTAAACAGAATTTTTTTTCTGGACATAGATGTCAAGGAACAGATTAATCAGAAACAAAATCTAATCCAAACGAATTCAAGATCAATTCCCTCTTGAAATTTTGGTTTCTTCTAAACAGAGAAATTGAAGTCTTACTTTAACAGCTCTTTCCTTAAATGCCTTTCTCCCTTCTGTCCCTGTAGACCTTTCCCAGGTCCAACTATTTATAAATTTGCCCTTTTTAAGCACTTTGGAGTTAACCTCTTACAGTGTTTGGAACCAATGCTGTGGGATGTTACTACTTGAGCTGGAGTCATTGGCTTAATGTTGCAAAGGCTGATGTGCAAGGTCCTAAGACAAGACAAGCTCGTAAATTATAGAGAAGCCCAAAGACTCTATGGACGTTAAGAGAAAGCCTTCCAAAGCCTTCGCTTGCTGAATGCAGGTGGAAAGGTGTGCATGGAAGACTGGCAGGGGAGCAAATAGAGCCTGTAACCAACACTATTCTTTTTCCCATACTCAAACACAAAGATTTACCTGGAAACCAAGGAAGTAAAACTAAATTTCACTAAATTTGTTGCTTAGAAAAGAGCTTGGGTGAGCAGCAGAACTCTTCCTCTTGGTAGACATTTCATATCACATCTTGCCACTGGTGACATCTTAAGCTAGCTCACCAGTACCTGCTCTTGGTGTCTTGCCTGAAACCTGAGTGGTTCCCTAATGTATCCCATCTAGGCTCTTCTCCTGAATTACCTACCTTCCTGAAGACATCTCCATGCACCTTTGCTGTCCACCCTCTAAAGTATCCTCCTATTCTTCAGCTCTCCTGATGGCTTCATGACTGGCACACATTCAGTCCTGTGTGTATTCTTCCCATTTAACTGGTCAGCTATCCTATATCTGAGGAGAGCTGTACCTTAATTATTTAATTTTTAATTGTTTCTTTTCTATAAAGTTATTACCCTACTCTTCTTTGATCCATTCCCCTTCAAGGCAAAGAAGAAAATTTGAAGGTCAACCCCCAGTGAAATTAATTTTCAGCATCCTTGGCACTTCTGTAATTGATTGCACATTTAATGAGAGCTTTTTTCCAATGAATGGGTTAGGAGATCCTCAGGTTATCTGATAATACACTTTATTAACAGGACCAGGCAAATGAGAAATGGAATCCCTTTTACTCATCTAATAATGACCAGGACATTCAAATTGGTTTCTTTCCTCCTCTAGCACTTGCTCACATACAGGGGTTTTGCAAGCCTGGACAGTAGTGAACATCCCTGAGCGATGTAATCACATCCCCTCCCTCTGCTGCTGCTGGAAAAATGGCCTTAATCCTCTGGGCATGGCCCATTTGACAGTCTGGATGCAGAAGGAACAGCAATGCCATGGAGCATTTCTTTTGCTTCACAGAACTGAGCTCCTTCACACCCCAGAGGCGTCCTGTGGCCTGGTCCCTGGCTTTCCCTCCTACCACAGAGGGGCTGTGATAATGCAAGATGGGGGAAAGAGCCTGTTAGCACCATCTGGCAGGCTCAAATGATACCATTTCCATGGTTATTTGTCACCGTATCTTTTTGTATGAAATATGTTATGTTTTCTCTCATTGACACCTCAGAGGGACACTCCAGCCAGAAATGTTCCCTCCAACATTCAATTATCCAAGTCAGCTACACGAAGCCTCACCTGCATTTTCTTTGTAAAACAAACCTCATGCTGCATTAGATCAACAAATCCAAGGGATGACACAGCTCATTCGCTAAGATTCAGCACATTATTATGAACCAACGAGCAAAGTTGGAGGTACATTAATGACATTGCATTGTTGGTGCCATCAGGCTCTGAACTAGGCCTTCAGATGAGACAAACTTGTCATGATGCTCAAAACAACTAGACCCACCATTTATTTTGTCATCCTGTGCTAAATTTTCCAAACTATCAGCATTTTGTCCATTACGAATGCTCCAATATAGGCATGAAGAGCTTGTTCAGCTGTTGAAGAACCAGCCTAGGACATGAGTGATTTCAGAGGAGTCAGTCAGGAGCAAGGTAGTTTGTACTTAATGGGAAGATGCAATAGTCCTAAGGGTTTCCTCATCCCAAACTCCAGAAAATAATGACTAGTCACATGCTCCAGCTAGAGCACATCAACACAGGGCAGCTGCTGCTTTGAAGAAGAGCAGGAGAGCACACTGGCAGAGAATCTACAGCTGATTCTTCTCAAAGATGAAATCAGAGCAATTGAGTACAAAGTTTTCTTTTTATGCGGTCATTTCTACCATGGCCATGTTTCTTGTCACATGGTTCACTTTGAGCTGATTGTATTTGTAACCTGGTCAGGTCAGTGCTTTCCTGGAGCAATACAGGCTGATCTCCAAGTGCCATTCTGGGGAATGTGCCAGGTTGTGTGATTGATGACACTTCAGCACAATTTATTGTCTGAAGAGCCCTATTTGGTGCACGTGCTTCAAATATACAACATATAAACACTCATTTGTACCTGACTCCTGTCTTCTGTAGCAGCTTTGTTCCTTAATTAACTCTACAGACTGACACTGAGTGGCCTTTACAACAGTAATGTCAGGGAAGAAAGTGACCCCTAGAGGCAATAACACAATGGAAAATTCAAAAGATTAATTCCAAGCAAAAAGAAGGTAAGTGCCCAGTTTGGGAATAAAAGCCCTGAAGCTCCTGCCCTCTAATGGATTTTATACATTTGTATATGGCTTATTGGAAATATTTAATAAATTATTATAGAATGTCATGTTACTCTCAGATGTATGCATTTCATTATTCATCGTTGTGCTCCAGTCTGACAAATATGTTTAGTTTCCACTGCACAAAGTCTTCAAATATAGGAGTTGTTATAACCGTAAAAAATATACTATTTTCTACATGCTTGCTTCTTTACAGAAAAAAAGTAGTTCTGATGTTCAGCACTATCCCCAACCTGATCTACACTGTAACCATCAAACCTGCAAACTGACTGTGGCACTACACTGCACTGCTCAGTACTTTGTTTTTAATGTTCCAATATGTCACACTTGAAACATTTTTTTGAGCAGTTCAAGACATTACTTTTAATGGAGATGTTAATCACAGGCAGCATTTTACACTGATTGATGAAATAACAAGACAATTCTGTGTTCTTCACCTAATTATCTGAAAGTCTCCAAGAGCAATTCTTGCATCATTAAACACACTTGGAATCACTACCTTATCTGTACAAATCACCAGGAAAAATGTTACTGCAGCCACTCTCTGAGGAAGAAAAAACCAGACTCAAGTATTTGCTCTGCTCTAAATAATGAAGCGAAACCAGCAGAATTGAGAGACTGGCAGGGCAGATGTTTCTCAGCACTGTTAGTGCAGCCAATAGGCTGCAGATTTCCCAGCTATCCTGGTCCTTCAGCTGTTTTCAGCAGTGTCATACTCACATTCCATTAAAGGGGGACAGTTAATTCTGTGAACTGTGCTGCTCTGAACATCATGGAAAACAAAAATAACCAACAGAAACACAACCAGCTTCTAACTGAAGCTTTTCTCTTCATGAATATAACAACTTTTACCACTGACAGAAATTCTGCAGTGAGTAATGGCAGATTCTTGCTCTGCTGAAACCTCTTGCAAAACAATGGAGCAAAGCCAAAACTGATGTTAGTCAGAGCTTTGCAGGAATCACTAGAGCTGAACAAGAGTATAAAACAAGGTGGAATTTTATTAGAAATGCACACATTTTCTTTTTACATGGACAAATTCTGCTTAAATTTATATCAGCACAACCCAGCAACCGCAACCACAGAAGCATGTGGTTCTGGTGGCACACATAGTGAGATTTATGCAGAAAGCTGCGCATAACTGAACAGGCTTGTCACGAGAGGCACAAACTCAACATACGCAAGGCCCACATTATGTGTAACATTACACCCCGATTTGTTTTCTGAGCAGAGACATATTCTCCATGGGAAAATCCTGTCCTGCAATTTAATTCTCTTAAAAACATATGCAAGGCACATTTAGGAGGATTTCAACTCCCTATGCAATTATAAAGATCGTATCCCTTTCTCAACTAGAGTATAGCATGCATACACACTACTAAAATTTTACCATTAAATTACTTGCACCACATCTAATGACTCCATCTAAAAACCATTCCTAGAGGCTACAGAAAAAATCTCTGTAGTACTCACAGGCCAGGAAGTACTCCAGATGAAGGGTTATTCTACTGCAGCACTGTTGGAGCTGTTGACTACTGTGCATCATGCTCTCCTAGGGTGAATCCTGCCTAGGAAAAGCAAGCCCTTATCACCAATCCTGTTGGCTTTACTTCATTACTTGGAAAAACAGGTTCTCCGGAAGCAAACAGTCCTTATCTGTGCAGACTGTTAAGGGTGAAGAGCTATTCACTTCTTGCAACATAGCTGGATATTTCTGTTTAGGAGTGTAAACCAATTTCAGGGACCCCGTAAGAGCTGTAGGAGGACCCAGAGTCTCTCAGAGTTTGCTGCAGTGACAGCAGATTTCCCTCTCCCCCAGTGGCTGGCTTTTCTACCTCTATTTCTAATGCAACACACTGGAAAGGAGAGAACTGGAGCAGACCCCAGCTTCAGACCCCTCAGAGCAGCCAAGACTACTACAACTTCTTTTAAACTGAAGAAATCCTCTAACCCTTCTACCTCAATACCACAAAGAGCCACAGATATTTATTTTAAGAATTGTCTTCTAGAGCTCCTACTTAAATAAAAAGGGATAAGAACAAAGAGGCCAACACATTATGGTTGAATCCCTAGATTGAATCCCTAGATTGTATAGCCCTGGGTAGAGTTACATACATTGTGTTTACCAAATCAACGTGGCACAATTTAAAGGAGCCATTACAATTTCATTGACATTTATCATCCCAAAGACAGAGTGGTAAATAGAACTGTTGTTGCAGCAAATCTGGGGCAGCAAGAACCTTAGCCTGGTTGGGAAGACTTTAATTTTTTTGGCTCTGATTGAAAAATCTTTATATTCAGGTTATCTGCATTGAAGAACAATTCTTTATCTATCTAAAACTAATTGTAGAAAGATAGAGGGGACAAGATGTAGGGGACAGTCACAACGAGTTGCACTTCTCTCACAGCTTAGCCAGGGCTCTTTAAGGCAGCAAGGAGACTACCAGAATGAGTGTCTGGAATGATTTTGCCCTCATGTCCCCCAAGCCCTCTTCCCCAACAGGTGTAGGTGAATAGAAAAGTAGTAGCATTTAGAGTCAGGGTTATGCATTGCACAAGATGCTTCCTGCTTCCATGAAACTTTAGCTGATACCTTGTGGAGAGAGGACACAGGACCCTGGAAAGGTGACTGACTCGCAGAGCCACCTCCTTATGACCTCTGCCCTTTGTTAGTCTTTCAGCCAATGCAGTTATGACCCCCAGTGCAAGTCTCAGGAGGAAAGCCACAAACCAGAGGGGGAATGAACTAGCAGCATTTTATAGTGAAGGTCACACCTAAAAAAATGCCCACAAAAAATAAAAGTGGTAACAAAAAACGGTGTTTTGGTCAATGTGCCCTTGTTGCAAATAACCTGTGCTCCAGCATGCCCTGTAATATTGTCTGGATTCTCAGACGTGACTGCAACCAGAAACAGCCATGAACCATCCTCCCTGCAGTCATGACATATCTCCTGGTATTCCAGAGATACTGGGTAGAACCAAAGACGGGAGAATGGAATTAATACCAAAATCTAACCCCCTCGATAATTCATTTTTCCACAAGTATGTTAAGAACATGAAATAGGAAACTCGTCAACAAAATTAATCCTTGTCTTTCTATGATGAATCCAAAAAACCCCACAAAAAGGGTTTTCACTGAAACAAGAGACATCCTGTCACTCGTCCATAACTTCATTTGATTTAAACTATAAGCATAGAAGTAGCTCAGCTGTTTAGTTTCAGGAATCATGTTTCAGTCTTGGGATGTTTTCCTCCTTGGACTAACATACCTTCTTGCATCTCTAGAAGTAAATATACCATTAGTGTAATGTTGGGAAATACATCTAGAAGATAATTCTCGAAAGATCTCAGTAACAATACTGAGCTGAAATGTCAACGATTTACAACAGCTCAGAAAATAACCTTTGGCATTTAGTCAGTAGAAACCATAACAGAGAAATGGCACTGGAGAAGCATTGTTAATTACTAAAAATAACAGAGTCCAACATCGATAAACACTGACTTCTCCTCTAAGGGAAATGGTTGAAGATAACAGACTTCTAGGCAAAAAAAGCATCCACTGTAACTGAAAGAGAACTGACAACTCCCTGCTTTACTCAATCACAACTCCTTTTCACTAAGGCATTGCCTTGACAGAAGGCAGTAATTTCTGACATCAGCTATGAATGAACTAGCTCATTATCAGCAATTTTACAGCTTCCTGTGCTTAGGAACAAAGTGTCTCAAAGAAAGAATTGCTGTGCCTGTTCTCCCTCCTCAAAACTGCCACATGGGCTTAGCCAGCATGACAAAAGCTGATGTTGGCAGCTTCATTTGGAAGAGAAACTGCACAGGTGGCAGTAGGAGTGAGAAGAACAGCAGAGGTGAAAACAGACCCCAGACCAAGAAGGGGGATGAAGGACCCTTCGCACTTCCTGAGTGCATCGCCAATGGGGTGTGATGATGATCCAGTCCCACAGCAACCAAACCCTTGGGCTTCTTACAATTTTTAAGGTTGGAAAAGAACTTTAAAATCAACAAGTCCAACCATCAAACACAAGTCCTACTTCAATACAAATAGGAAATCAATAGTGGGTCTCACACTATTTCTCAGTTTAGGCAGCATCATTATTAACTGGGAGCCACTACATTAATTGTGTGTAAACCAAAACATCCAAGGGGATCAACCTGATTTTGGAAGCAGGGCATGGGGATAGGAAACAACAGGAGATAGACACTGCTTGGTGCTGAAGCACATCTCTTAGCATGACTCCATCTGCACTGCCCAGGTTTTACTACAAGCAGCAGAAACATCCAGCCATTCCATGCCCTATGAATATTACCAGGGGAAAAGCCTTTAAATGCCTGCTTTGCTGGAACTGCAATGGGCTTCCCACCCAAGACAGGTATCTTACCCTTAAAAGCTATGAACCCACCTTACCCATATCCTGAAACAGTTTTATCTTTTTCTCAGTAGGTCTCCCATGAAGTTCACACAAAGAAGATTCCCTGAGGTGGAATCAATGAAAAGGTACAATTAATAAGCTGCTTTTTACAGTCCTCACTATTGGTTCAGAGCGTAAGTTACCTTTATAAGATGTCCATCTTAATACCAGGAGGACAGCACAAAAACAGGAGAAGAGTTCTCCAAGGAGATGGTGCTGCAGGAGTCCTGCATTAAAGTGCACTATCTAAAGTCAGTTCTGGCTGGTAGAGACCAACTTACCTCACAGTGCCCATAGCTCATCCATTTTACCAAGGCGCTGTCACAGCCAGAGGGCCTGAGGAACAGATGGCTCAAGTGCAATGCTGCAGACCTGCAGCTGAGCAACACACAGTAGCTTTCAGTCCTGGTGTGATCCCTGCACATGATAAAAATCACCCCTTGTTCCAGCCTGTTTGTTTCAGCTCATTTTCATAGTGAGATAAGGCTGATCTCAAAGCAAAACAGCCATTTTTATCTAAAGCCAGGAATCCTTTAAAAATCCAAATCCATGTTTTCTTCACAGAACAGATCTCTCTCAGATTCAACAACAGCACATACAAAGAACTCACAGAAGTCGGCCAAAAACAGAGGGAAGGAAGCAGAAATTACATTTACAGAGCAGGAAGCAGAAGCTTCTGCAAGGGTTCTGCTCAGCCACTGGAGTGCCTCAGGGAGAATTACACAAGAAATAAACTCTTTGCTCAAAGTCTGTAAACTGGTAAAACAGTCTTGCTTTGATGCTTGCTCTGCAAGAAGCATTTCAGCTGAATCAGTAACACTGCTTGTTCTTCACTGCAGTGACACTACAGCATCTGCAGAAATATATTCACATTTTAACTGTGGTGTTTGTTCAAGAAAGTGCAAAGTTTGTGGTGCTTATATTCTGGAGATGCAATCTGTGAGGGAACATTGCTGCAATCACTCAGGCTTTGTCATGGGACAGATGATAAAGGATTCAGCCTTCTGTAAAGAATAGTATGCTGGATTTATGTGCATATTGCATTTTTCCTGTAAGAATGCCTGACTTTCAGGAAACCACAGAGAGATCCAGGTGGAGAAGTATTCAGGATATGACAACCACCTATTGCAGATTAGATCAGAAAGGGAAGCAGCAGCTGATCTTAATATATGGAGAAAGAGTCAAGTTTAGTTTGTGATCTTTTCAGAGCAGCCAAAAAATAATGATTCATTTTAGAGTCCTAGTGCATCACTGGTAGTTTTGCAATGCCAAAGTTTTTAAATTTGGCAAAATGAAACCAGTAGGGAACACAGCGCTGTGGATGAATATCAAAACAGGGAGGATAGGCAAGCAGACAACATGCTGCATTTTTGAGTGCTCTGGGTTTTGAGCAAACCCAGGTTCTGTTATGTTCATCTCCCATCTAGCACTTTTTAAATGAAATGCAAGTCCTTTGCTGTGTCCCAGGTTCAGTATATCAGTAGATATACCAGAGGCAGGGCAAGCAAAAGTCTGTTTTTATAACAGAGGGTTTCATTAAAAAAAACCCCAAGTTTTATTTTAAGACAAGCGAGATCTCAAAACCTCTATCACGCTCAGTATTTGGATTTATTCAATCTCAGAAGGGCTGTTGCCAATTACCAGTCTATATCCAGACAGAAAATAGTTCACTTGCTTTTCCTGTGGGCCTTCTGTGTTTTCCCTTTTCTGCCTTACTACTCCATCAGTCTCCTGTCCTCATGCTCCTTTTTCTGGAGGCTGCAAGACCCCCTTTGTCATTTGGCACTTCTACACCGAGGTGACAGCACCCTATGATGAACCAGCCCCCCTGCAACAGCAGCTTCACTGGAGCAGCACCCGGATCCCACTGCCACGCCCTCAGTGATCCTAGTCCTGAAGACTGCTCGTTCAGTTGGATCCCTCTTAAACACTGCCACAGTTTCCACTGCACCATAGAATAGATACTTATTTTTTAAAGCCGCAAGAGGTGCGAATATTTGTGTGGCTCCTAAAACTAAGCCAGCCTCCTCAGGTGCTCTAAGCCTACCATATTATTCATTTCCCTCTCCATATTTGAAATACTTTTGCAAAAGTTTCTTTACCAGCAGAGCTGATGTGATTCATCAAGCAGCAGCAAGAAATGCCTGCTGAAGGGAAAGCTGCTTCAAGGACTGAGGGCAGTCGCAGAGCTCTCAGTGTAAGCTCCTATTTCCTTGTTTGTAAACAAAGCCATGACAAGGTGCATGCACAGCATTCACATTTTGACTTTTTTAGAGGTGTTTCACACTATGTATGCTTAAAAAGTCATTACAAAGAAGATAGAGGCATGGCCCTGTGACATTGTGCAATGCTCTATTTGGGGAGCAGTACATGAAAGAAGTTTTAGTTACACCATATTTCAGTTGTTTTCATTTTAAGTTCTCCATAAGTTTCATCTGGGAAAAAAATATGAAGAAATTTTTTAAAAGTTCTGATTTCTGTGCTAATATTCAGAGTCATATTTCAGGTATTTTTTTCCTTCTCCTTACTCCATTATCATCAGTGTTCTCAACAGACTGAGATAGCAACAACAATCTCTCACTCTCTCCCCATATTTTTGATCTTTACATTTTGTAAGGCAACACTTACAAATCCCAACAAATCCCTTACTAATGATGACACAGGCTCCAAGAACACATGTTGTCTTCCTTTGTGCTGGTAGGAAAGAACTGCTGTCAGTGATGACTCCACTTACTCCAAAATGTGACCTTTCAAATTGTTTAGGATGGCTTTTCATGGCAAGAGGTAGCAGCTTTTCCCTGTTCCATTTGGGCCTCTCTGCATTAGATCTCTCTTTGCTCCAGCATATGGAAATAACTCACAGCATCATGTGAGCTGTCAAAACAAGAGGCACTGCTCAGCAGTCTGATGCTGCTCAGTAAGTGCAGAGTCATGGGCTCTCTCCAAAGAAGTTTGCCTATTTTTATTATGCAGGAATTGGGTAAGCAAATACATAAGACCTCAGCAAGTCCTTAGAAAGTACATGGTCAAACTGGAACTGCACTGTTGAATTCTGGGAGGGATGTTTTTTTCCCTCTCAGTGAAGCAAGGGTCATCTCCCTTGGGACAGGATGTAACAAGTACTGCCAAGACATCCATGGGTATTGCATCAGCTGGACTGGTGTACAGCACAGGGAACAGACTCTGAACATCAGTTCTGCATTTCCCTTTTGTGTTTAAGTAATACAGTTACTGCTTATGTTTTAGGCTTTTTTCCCAAAGGTCTGTCAGTGCATTTGTCACTGCTGTTAAGTAATATTATTTGAAGGTGAGTTAGATAACACATTTTCTGATGTTACTTATATTCAATTTGTCTCTCTAATTCAGGTAGGGATAAGGGTCCTCTCCACTGACCACTGCATTCAAACCAGCCAAAGCCCATTCCAGCTGTAAAAGGTTTGCAGCCTGCACAGAGGTAATGGGGTGGTTATGTCCCATTCATACACAAAGTACTCCTCCCTCTTTTGATGCAGTGCCTCCCTACAGGACAAACCAGCTCCTCTCCTCCGAGGATCCACAGCAGTCAGATTCTCAAAAAGTAGGTCACTATGGTACATACACAGGGTCCCACATCAGCTGCACTAGCTCCTTACAGGTCAGCTTTGTATTGCAGGTCAGCTCCAGAGTTCACGTTTTAGATGAAAAATAGGGAACCTAAACCACCACCATACTTCCCAAATACCCACACCCCCTTCTACACCAGGAAAGCAACAAGCAGCTGCTGGCAGTGAAATGTTTCCAATGAAATGGGTTCTGAACTGTACTGCTGTTACACAAGAGGTGCAGCTACTAAAAAACAGGATTGCATTCACTAGAACACTCTGTACATTGAAATCACTCCCTCTACAACTCTGACAAGATTTTCATGCCATCAATCCTGCATGCACAATTTGAATGCAGCAGACTTGCAGAAGAGAAGAAGTCCATAAACTTGGAAGTTCCACTCATCTCCACACAGCCAGTTTAGGATAGAGGAAGAAGTGGCATTCCGCTTTGAACATCTGCCTCCTGATATTCACAGGAGTTTCCTCTGCTATTAGTGTGTTCATGCAAGGAGCAGAAGAAATACATTACCCTTTGCTGAAAGGGTTCTCCAGCAAACTGCTGCTATTTTGAATGGCACAGACCTCAGGATTCCAGGAATTTGGAAGCTTCAGAGAATTTGCTTTTTACACATTTCTGGCACAGCCAATGCAGCCTTCCAAGTCCCATAACAAGCCGCCCTCCCCAGATAATCTGTTTTCCCAAACATTTAGCCATCTCAAGGCCCTGCTTGGATCTCTGTGAATGTTTATGACACTGCTATGTCACTCCTCCGTGATGCTGCCCGAGTGCTTGCCTAATGTCTGACTCCTGAAAAAACATGGCTGTTTATAAAAGCTTTAAATGATGCACATAATGATGGGACACAGCAGATTCAGCACAGTGTGTACAAAGCTCTGCTATTAAAAATAGCCTGGACTGCATCACTGCATTTGTTCTGATCTACAGAATTCACGTGCTCTGTCTAGTGCCACTAGTAAGTGATTAGTTGTTTAATATAATGAGTGTCAGAATACTTTAAACTGTCTAGAGTTTTTGTTGTACTTTTTAACCCTTTGCTGCCTCAGACCAGCCATTTCTTTATAATAGACTACTAACAGAAGAGTTGAAGGAGAATACTGATTTTTGGTCACCTTTCTGGGTCTCTACCTGTTTAGCAGTGACTTCTTCCCACTACCATTTAGAGCCATGTAACGGCTTCAGTGAACCTTCAGACCAGCATATCCATATCTTCTCTGACCCTAAGGTTTTTTAGGGAGCCCCAGTTGCACATAATCCAGCAATTCTTGCTTCTCTCACCAGGAACTGCTCTGTCTTTATACTGCAAGAAAAAAAGCAAACACACTCTTTCTTCCTCTTCAGAAACACCATGTGGCAATTGTTTGTTTTTCTGGACCATATGGAATTCACTTCCTTATTTATGTATTTTGGAATGACCTCTTAGCAATAGCTGTTCAATAGTCACACTCAAGACAGCAGCCACGTTATTTCATTTCCAGGTTTGTAGGAAACCAGCACTGATGTAAGAAAGAGCACAGTTCAGTATTTATGAAGTGCTGCCTTTCCATAAAAGGTGAGAACCTGGCTATCATCATAACTGTTCATCAAATCCAAAACACAGCTACAGGTGAACAATAATTAATCCAGAACAGTATGGTATTTAAAAACTGACATCTGTGGGGCCAGACCTATGTCCTGGCACACTAATCTTAAGCACACCAGAGTCACTGGAAGTGCTGGAAGATTCAAGAGCTTTTGGATCACACCTGAACAGTGCAGTGAGTGCAAGTCCTAGGGAGCTGCTGGAAATAGAGGTCATTAATAACATGCAGTACATTAGCACAATGAACCATCAATCTGCAAGTTGCCACAGCATGTGCCACAAGAAAACGTATTCCTGTATCCCCTCAAAGAGGTTCAGACAACTGGTGCAAAACAGAGCTGGCACACCTCCTCTGTTATTAGCCCTAATAATCTTTCAGGGAGAAGGGAACATTTATCCACTTGGTAGTTCTGTATGAAAACATACATTTAAACCAAATTGCAACAGGGTTCAATTCATTGTCAATATTTTAGACAGATGAGAGAAAGATTTGTGTCGTGGACTAGCTACTGGCAAACACATATCATAGGTTGTTTATTTCCTAACTCTTTCCGAGGCACCTTCCATCTTTTTCTGATACCTTTATCTTTACCTCTGGTATTGATATCCCACATTCAGATGAGCTGGATCTTGGACTGACCTGGTAGAGCCACTGCCTATCCTTATTGTCCTTATTCCCTTTCCAAACCTAGCAGCTCTCCTACAGCCTTTCCATAAAAAAGTCTTTAGAAAAAACAAACTGAAATCTTTTGACCTTCAGCTCCTGCCAGGGCTGCCTTTGGTGCAGGAGGTGGGGTGACCTGTGAGAGCAACATTAGGCACCCTGGGACTGGCAGAACTGCTCTTATAATATTCAAACGCACAACAGCAGGAGATGCCTGCAAAGCATCAGTCCTTCCTTCTGGCTCAGGAATCTGAGGGAGGGGAGAAGAAGAGTTTAGTGAAAAGCTGTAATTTAGAGGAATATTAAGCTTGAGTTCTACACATCAAAGTATAACCAGCTATGAGCATTACAGATTATAAGGCATCCCTTACATCTCAGGGCAAGGAAAGAAAACTCAGTGAATGAGACAGCTCTGCCAGTCCAGGACAGCAACCAGATATCCTGCTCCTAATCTAATCTGTAGAGTCTCTCGTACGATTTGGGACTCCTTGAACAATTTTGTGATGCACTATCCCATTCCCCACATGCCTTATATTTTGTTTCTGAACTGAACAAGGACCAGGAATGCAAACAAAACACCAATATTTGCACCTTCTGTTCCTTCACCCACTTCCTCAATAGATTTGCCAGAAGGATCAGTTTTATGTGTCCTCCATTAACCTGCGCTGCCTAAATAGCCAAAGAGCACTCACACACCTTTGTGCGTTCTGGTAGGCAAAGCATTCTGGTATGGGTGTAGGAGGGAAAAGAGATGCAGATGGGTTCATTAGCAGAGCTGCAAGGCTACACCCAGCACTCTCAGACAGGACTTCTAGCCCAGGTTTTGCTGATATTTTTGGGAATCTGACCCACCTTCACGAGGCAAAAGGAACATAAAGTCTTAAAGCAGCCTCTCTCAGCAGAAAGAAGGAAGGTGTGGAAGCAGCACAGCACCAGAGATGCAATGGGCTGAGCCCAGTCCCTGATGAGAGACACATACTCTAGGCCAGTTGATGGACTCTGCAGTTTGTGTCTCCGTGTGTGCAGACACAGAGGCAAAAACCATATTTACAGACATTTTAATTTTCTTAAAAGGCTGCTTTGCAACCAACTACTTCAATGAAGTAATTAGCTGGAGATTTTCAGAAAAGGCCAGCTCCCATGAGTGTTTATCTAGTGGCTACTTCATGCCCATGAAAACTTCAAATCTCTCCTCAGCGTCTGCAAAACACCATTTTGTATTAGAATCCTAAATAGGAGCAATTATCCTTGCTTTGGCAGTAATACAGTTCTTACAGAAAGCTTTGTCTCCTCACTCCAGTTTCGTCCCATGGAGCTATTTCTTTAACACCAGTCTCTGCACAACACTTCTAGAACTTGTGCTGCTATAAAAACCTTACTTCAAACCAGCTTACTCTTACTTCCCTCTTCCTAAATCTAAAAAAATTACTTTCTGATATCTGGGGCTTATAATAGATGGGATACATGCCATGGTGAACAATAGGAGGAAATGAAAGATGAAATTATTAGCCTGGAGTTAAACAGGAGATGAAATAACTCTGAAGTGTTTTGGATATAAGAGAGCCCGTATTTTTGAAAAAAAGCAGGATCCTGATTCTGAGTGGGGAAAACTCTTGCAGATAAAGAGACAGTTGCTATCCTCTTCCAATCCTTGTTTCACCCCAACATATTTTAAGGTTCATTTCTATACTTGCATGCCCACTACATTGTTTTTATATTGCCTCTGATTCAGCAGGGTCTATTATAAAAATGCTAATTGGCAGCAGGATAGACAAACCATACTTGATAAAGGAAAACATGGTTTTTGGAACACAACCCAAAGCTGGGAGCCACAAGCTTCACTGGTTTAATCTCAGACCAGGTTCCACACAATTCAAGCTGATCTGGTACTGGGCTACAAAGGAAGGGCTGCACAACCAGCAGCCTTCACTCATTCCCCTGCTGAGATGATGATGCTGGCAGTACTGAACATGCCCTCCCCTCCTCCCCAGCTTCCTCAGAGTGAGGGAATTACATCCCCATCCTTTCTTTCTTGTTCCATTTCAAACCTAATGATCAGGCTGGAAAGAACATGTGGTCATTGGGCACTCATGTGAATCTCCTGTGGCCCCTTTTCTTCTTAGCACCTGGTGCAACTGATAGCTTTGGGAGAGAAATTAATTCAAGCAGCTAGTCTTCAGCTGAGGAGTCAGGTTGACTCAGGCTGCAAAAACACACATTTTCAGAACAAACTAAGACAAAAAACACAGTAGTTTGCTCATAAGGTTGCATGCCCAGGGAAGTGGTGGAGTCACCATGCCTGGAGGGATTTAAAAAATATGTAGATGTGGCACCTGGGGACATGGTTTAATGGTGGCTTGGCAACACTAGGTTAAGGGTTGGACTTGATGATCTTAGGGGTCTTTTCCCACCTAAATGATTCTATATACAAGGGGAAGGAAAACTACCCCAAAAGCTTTCACAGATGTTTAGTGTGAGCAACTGCCTCAAAATGAGGCCCAGAAATGGGCGCTTTTTGGTCAGGTTGGAGTTCATTAAAAACATGAACACAAGTTTAGGTGCAAAACTTGTATTTTTTTTAGCTGAAACTTCAGGTCAGAATGAAGCATTTCTCAAACAGCCAGCAGATCAGCTATTTTACTTCCTCTGCTATTTTTCATATTGTGCTATTGATTTTGTTTGAGCACTGCAGATTTTTTTTGTGCACTGAATTTTTAAGGCTGTTTTTCCCCTTCTTCAGTAATGATGTTTGCTAAGGTTGGACTACAGAACCAGTTGGACAGAAGTTGTCCTAGTACACTAGTACAAGTGGTGGTCAGAGTGACTTCCACTTGACACAGAAACCAAAAATAATTTCCTCTACAACCTGCTATAAAAATAATAAAACATGACTGTTACTAATCATCTTCTTGGCATGGATTGCTGAATGATGAAGGCTATTAAAAAATTTGAAGTTATTGTTCTTTTGCTGAAAGCTGGAATTCCAAGAAAATGTGTATTATTCAACATTTAAAAGTTAAAAATTATCCCAAACAGAAATTTTTACCTATGCTGAGAGATGGGAGTTGTGGATAGCAAGGCATGCCCTGTTACTGAGTAGTAGGTGTACAGCCACTACATTAAAGGTGACTCAGCTATGCTGGGACATTTAACACCAGCCCTGCCCTTTCTATGAGCTTATAAATTATAATCACTTTTCAGTAACCACCTTATCATTCTTCTGGGGAGATTTTATATTGCCCTGGCACTCTCTGCTTTATGTACTATAGTGATGGGTCCATTAACTACTCAGTGCCTTCACGTTTCCTGCTGCCACTGTTGGTATCAAGCAGAACCTCTGGGTATTGTCTGGCTTTTGGTGCCTTTGTAAAACTGCTTTGAGCCTGGTTCCCCTTCACAGACAGGGGATTGTCGTGGTTTGACACTAGCCAAATGCCAGGAACCCAAGAAGACCGTTTGCTCAGAAAAAACAATTAATGAAGGGCTCATGAGTTGAGATGAGGACTGGGACAAAAACACTCTAAGGGCAAAACAGGTTCAAATTTAAAGGCATAAAGTAAATTTACTATTAACAGAGTCAGAGGAGGATAATGAGAAGTAAAATAAGCCTTTAAAAGACCTTTCGTCCCCCCTAGCCCCTCCCTCTTTCCCACCGACAGAGCAGGGAGACAGGGCATGGCGGGTTTAGGTCAGTTCGCCACCTGAGATCTTTTTCAGTTTGCTCAGGGAAAGGAGTCTTTCCTCTGCTATGCCGTGAGTTCTTCCCATGGGCAAAACAGTCTTCCCAAAACTGTTGTGGTGTGGGTCACTTGTCCACAGGGTGTAGTCTTTTAAGGATAGGCTGCTTTAGTTTAGAAGCAAGGGCCCTCTTTCTCTATCTCTTGAAGCAGGGGTCCTCTCTCTCTATTCAGGTCTCCCACTGGATCACAGCTTCCTCTGGCATCCACTCGTTCCAGCGTGAGCACTTTTCTCATGGGCTGTGAGTGGATTTCTGCATCATGGATTACAGGGGGACAGTTTGTTTCACCATGGTCCTCACCATGGCTTGCAGAGGAATTTCAGCTCCAACTTTTGGAGCACCTCCTCCCCCTCCTTCTCCACTAACCTGGGTGCCACCATGTTGTTCTCTCTTACGTGCCCCCACTTCCTCCTCTTTTCTATCTAGAAGAAAAATTGCTGCTTGTAGGTACTATTGCCAAAAAGTTCCACTAATTCAAAGATTCTTGCATTCTGCAGCACCGAGAGGTGGATTTCATCTAGGTTTCATGCTGGGGAATCGCTCACCATGTTTCTGCTGCTGGCCATGTGGCCCTGCTGTCACTGTGTGGCCAGTGGCGGCCGCCGCAGTGCCGGCACTATTTAACGCTTCTCTTCATGCAAAGTGCTGGGAAGGAGATGCTGCCGCTGCAGCCGCCACCCCTGCCCTTCTGCCCGCGGCATGGCTGGCTGGTGCACCCAGGCAGGCAAGGCTCACCGCGGGCCGCACTGAGATGCCAGCGGCCATGCATCACTGTGGGCTGCATTGGCGGCGCCTTGCCACTCCCGGAAAAACAACTGCACGTGCACTGTTTTGATTTCCTTCTTAAATATGTCATCACAGACACGTTACTAACCTCTCTAATTGGGCCAGCGGCATGTCCATCTTCAGAGCCATCAGAGATTGACCCTGCTGGACACGGTGGAAGCTTCTAGCAGCTTCTCACAGAAGCCACCTGTGTGGGCCCCACCCCGCTACCAAAAACCAGGCCATGTGAAACCAACACAGAGATGAGTCTCCTTTACAAAATTTCCATGTATTATATCCTCAATTGGCTTTTGACCTAATGTTATGCAAATCTTTTCTCCCCTTGTGAGAAACAATTTAGTGGAAATTGGCTTTCGCAAAATATTATATGAATTGATATTAAATATTAAAATGTTGGTTTTGGAAAATGTTAAGATAATAGCACATGTTAAAAATGGTTAATGTTGTTGCAATAACCTGGTTGTGAGGTTGGCTTTTACAAGGGTTGTGAGATTTGTGTGTTGTAACGTTAGTTTTGTGAGTTTGCATGGGACGAGCTGTTGCTAGCCAAACTTTTAAGACACAACCATAAAAGGAGTGGGATTCCATCCAGTGAGGACCCCGACGACCACACCGATGGAATTGCGCTGGCGCCGAAAGGAGTGACATGGGGCGAGACTATGTAAAACTGAAATATGCATAAAGCTGATGCAATCCCAGGGGTATAAAAAGCGGAACCACCATTTTGTGACCGAGCGTCTGGCATCTGGCCATGCTCCCAATGCTGTCCCCTTTTGCTTTGCTGATTTTTTACTTCTCAATAAAATTTTTATAACTCATTTCCACTCGGGATCTGAGTCATTTATAACACCCTGGAGAAGAGTTGGAGAAATAAGATAGAAAATATTCCAGACAGGAATGTTATGTGTTAAAAATATATTAGACTGGTTTAAAGAGAGGATATTAAGGATGAATTTGAAATAGGGCATTATTTTGCATTAAGTACTTAGACCATCTCTGATGTCTGTTTAATTTTCTTATTGATGTTCTTATATTTCTGAGTATTACTCCTGGTTGCATCAGAGATGGAGCTTTAGCTCAGTCTCTCTGAGGAATAAGTCCTGATTCATTAAAGGTCAATAAATACAAGAGAAAAACTGGATAAGGCCTCGATGATTGGGCCAGTTGTCAGCATTGTAGCTATCAGAACACTGTCACTTCTAATCTGCTTGAGAATACACACAAGGCCAAGTTCAGACATCACAAGTGAGAGCATCATATAAAATGACGTAAAATTATCCCAGTAAGGCTTATGTTTCTAGATTTTGCATTCCTTCATCTACTCAGTAAAATCATCAGTAGTGTCTGATCTCACCAGGTTTCTTTCTGTTGTTTGTGGTTCTCCTGTATTTCTGCTGCTATCAATCAGACACTGCTGCAGGCCAGGATTTGGACTTGAAGATCCCGATGGGTCGCTTCCAACTCAGCATATTCTATGTTTCTATGATTGTATGATTCTAGGAGGGGTATGAGAGTGGTTCTTCAGCCCACCATGGTCACCTATTGTGTTTGGTAGATAAAGGTTACGAGGTATACATGGCCTGAAATCTGATGCTGTTGCGGCAGCAGAAAAGCTTAATCATATGCAATATCTATGCAGCATAAAACCTGAAAATCCATACCAGTCACATTTTCTCGCATTCAGCTCAGCCATGCCCCAGATTTATGGGCCATTTCTGAGTGATTTTGTTCCTAGGAATGCATCCTGGCTAAGACTGTCTTTGCATGCATCATGCTGCTTTTGATTTAATCTTGATTAATTATTTTTGACCAACCATTCAGAGCCCACTCATCAGGGGCACTGATTTATGATACCAGGCATGAAATAGCCAGATTCTATTAAAAAGATTTGCAGTTACAAGACTGAAGCATTATTTATTGGGGTTTTACTGGTAATTTTTCCACTAGCACCTGTGAGTGGGCAAGAGGATTCTGTTAGGCATTTTCGGGGATGCTTACTTGTTTTATTTACTTGTCTGTTTTCAACAGCCATGTGAGAATAACAATAGTTGTGGGTATTGAACTACATACATTTAAATAAGACTGAAACACTCTCAGCAGTAAATGGAGGGCAAGTAAGACAGGTGTTTCCCAGCACTGGGCATATCTAATACCTGGATCTCTAAGCAAAAAAACCACAGGCCTTATTGACTTTTAATGTAATCAGTTAAATGTCCAGAAATAGAAGTGTTGAATACTGACTTTTGTACCTCACAAATCAGCTGAAAGCTTTCCAGATACACTCTAGCTTTCGTGTCAAGATAAAAAATGCTGCTCCTGGAGTTTCACGGCTGGTATTTTTGTGGGAGTTAAAAATACATATATGTATATTTGAACAAATACTTCCTCTCCTCCTCCCATGCAGATCTGATTCTGCCTGTTTGCCTGTGGTGAGAGGGGAGGCAGGGACAGCCCTGGGACTCTGTGGAGCAGTCACATCTCTGCCCCTCAACCTGTGCCTGGGCCAGGCTTTACTGCTGTGCTCCTCCCTGCTCCTCTATTCTTTATAAACCAGCTTGTGGTAGCTGACTTATTCTCGGGTGTAAATGCTCCAAGAGGAAGGTGTCTGGTTATTTTTCAAGGGATTGTGTGTTTACAGTGGAGAGGTGGCAGAGGGTCCAAAGGGAGCTGGGCTCAGTAGGTCAGGCAACTCTCCAAAACTGAAACAATTCAGGAGAACTCCTAACAGGCACCACATAGCTGAGTGTGTTTCTTCTTAAGAAAGATTAAGTCTTTCTTCTGTGCTGTGGTGTTGCTCTGTGCTCCTTGCCAGGATGTTAGAGATACTGTCCTTGTTTTATTTCTCCCCTGGAAATATGGGATTTCCGATCCCAATTAATAAGTACTTAAATATTTAAATGAATTCAGCCTAACTTATGTAAACTTGGTCAGGAAATGGTCCATTTCTGGCTTAAGGTACTGATGACCAAATTTAGGTTGCAAAGCCACGCTGCTCTTTCAGCAGCCTGTGGCTCACACCACAGACCAATGGCTGCCCTGGACAGAGTCACATACCCAAAAGCTCTTCATTTCTCTCTCCAGTACAAAGCCCATTGCATTATGTGCAAAGAGGAAGCTCTGGTCAGTAAGAAATACTCGTTTTTCCTCTGCATCATTTTTTGCAATCCAAATAGGACTGGCCTCTTTCAGTGTGTACTTAGAAGCCCAGTAAGTAACACATAGGAAATGAAGGGAAGGATGCTGGGAGTTCTGTGGCATCTTTTGTAATAGATAGGGTCTTAACCCCAGTGTCTTGGATAAACTCCAGTTCTGGTAATTGCATTCTGCATAGTTAAAATCCCCCTGCAGTTTCAAATAAATCCATTATTCCTCACTTCCTTCCCCAAACTGCTGTGTAGCTTTGCTTTATGCTGCTGAAGAGTTGCTTTGTTTCACCTGAGGAATGATGGCATTTCATGACTGTATGAAATGGGCCTGAGTGCACAGTTTGTACAACACTCAGTGAAACACTTTGGGATTATTCATAATTAAGTATCCACTCCCTGCAAATGAATGGGTTTATAATGTTGAGTGAAGTAGGGCAGCATAAAGCATCGCTTCTCTCTGTACTTGAAAGTTGGTAATATAAAACTTAAAAGAGCAGTAAAAGAAGTTTTCTAAAATTACCCTTATGCAGCTAAGCATGCAAGCTCTAAGTGACAGTCTCAGTCTTTACTTTCCGGTATTGTTATTGACTAATTGCTCTACTTCAATTTCCTTGTCCTAAGTGGAAGCATTACAATCGTAACTCCAATCTCTGGCCGCGATACAAACTGATTCTAAATCTTTAAATTGTGTCAGTGGGAGGACGTGACAGGGGGTGGAAGGAAAGCTTTTTATTTTTATTACTAATTTTCATGTGTTCCAGGACTACTAATTTCATGCAGATGTAGAGAAACCACAAGGTATTTCTGTAGCAGTCAAACCTGGGAGATGCCTCAGCATCATAAACTTGCTCTGGCATGATCTTGTCCCAGCAGTGTGTCCTGGTAAGAAACCTGAGGATATTCCACAGAAATCAAAACACACAAGTCTTTCTAGAGCTGAGCCGGTGACCTTTTTCAACTCCAGCTGGTTGAGTTATAATTTTGCTCTCTTTCAAGATTCAGGCTTGTCTTTTTTGTGCTCATTGCTTGTGGTCTTGCAAGAATGTCACAGACATTTTGTGAATTTCCAGCCTGTCCCAGAAGGAGATGGTACCACCTGGGAGCTCTGTGTCCCATAGTTGAGATACACTTTCAAGGAGCCTTAGCAGAGGAGAAAATAGCCAGGACTCCCACCCTTGGGAGCAGTATTCTTTAGTAATAGTATTCCTCTTACCCAGGGCTATTACTCACAAAGCAGAAGGTCAATACAATGGTATAAGTAGATTCCTCATGCCCTTTTGTTCTCTGCAAGGTAGGGCACAATCTGCTCCTTGATTGCTCCAGCACTGTTTTGATGAAAGCTAAGAATGAAATCAATAGAAAAGATTATAGAAAATTATGTATGATGTGGAATTCTTGAGAAAAAAATATGCTTAATCTGAAACAGAAAAATGCTGGCTTGGGAGCCACATGTGTATCTCATTTGGAAAAAAATCTATACTGTAGCCACAATGAGAGTATTAGCTACAAATTAGGTATGTGTGCTGGGAAGGCAGCTTTGTGTGTATGGGAGAGGGACAGCAGCATGTCTTACACTGTGAGACACATCAAATGAGAAGCTGAAGGATCTGTGGGCTGGGCAGAGGTCAGCTCAGGACCCAACCCAGCCTCAGTGCTATTTTATACATGAACAATATTTTGAACATAAACCACAATATCTTAAGAACAGTCCTCTGGCAAATAAATTATCAGAGAGTAAATACCAAGTCTTTTCTTGAAGATTTGGAGGGGCGGGGAACCCAGCATGACTAACAAACCACAGCTGACAGTGTGCCATGCTTCAAATGCCAAGGAGCACGTTCATGGCACTGCTCTCCCGAGGACTTTGGCCTCTCCACATGGCAGCCTTGTGCCGTCAGAGAGGACCCCCAAAGCCCAGCTATGGCTTTCTCCCTTCCCAAACCACTGACTTTATCTGCAGCATCTGGGGCAAGGATCCCCTCTCCTTCCTCCATTCCAAAACCCACATTGCAGGGTGCGTCCTCTGGAAGAGAAAATAAGCAGTGATTTGCTTCGCACATGATCCTTTGCCATGTCACCCAAGCTTGTTCCCCTTCATCTTTCAGGAGGGAGGTGCTATTCCACCCTCAGCTTGAATATTAACAGCCCTTTAAAATTAAATGAGAACTGGCTGGATCGGGCTTGGAGGGCTTCTCTCCCAGGCCCCAATACTGCCCTGATTTTGAAATAGGAAATTTTCATAAGCAGTGCTTCAGAGATTTTGAAACTTTTAAAAACAAAACTGGGAAACGAGTAGTGCATTTTTTCCATGTTCCTGCCTGCCCTTTTTCCTTTTTCTTCTGTGAGAAAAGTTTAAAAAAAAAAAAAAAGAGCAAGAAAGATAGAGGGAGAGAGAAGGAAACAGGAAGCATAGATGAGACATTATTCTAAAGTGGATTATTTTGATTAAAAGTCCTGACAGATCTTTGATAAAAGAATGTCTTTTCCCCAACATTGTGGTGGGGAAAGGACCGTGGAGGACAAATTAGTAGAGCGTTGCTTGTGCCTCCCAGCAGAGCTAATTCTGTTAGAGAACTGCCGTGAGAGCGGGATTTACATAACCACTCTAGATGGGAATCGCACACACGGCGCTGCTCCAGCTTCCCAGCCAAGAAACCGGGCAGCGACAGCTCCCAAGGCCCCGGAATTTGCGCAGTGATTGAATTCACAGGCGTAAGAGCCCTCAGCAGCCTGCCCACGGAAGGCTGGGCTCGCCGGCGCACTCCTCCCAGGACGCACACGGGAATGTCCCCGGGAGCAGGGGCTGCGCCACAAGGCGGGCTCACAGCACCCTCTGCTGTAGCTCTGCCCGTGCCGAGCCGGACGGAAGACGGAACGGACACCTGGACACGGGCACGGACACACATGGCTCAGCTGAGTGCTCACAGCTGCATCGTGCAGGGAGACCCACGTCTGGCTGCTCCACTGGAGAGGGTCTGGCTGCAAAAATCCCTTTTAATACTTTCTAGACACACATTATCATGATTTTCGGCATCAAAACGAACTACTACTACCTCTTTTGACTTTCCTCCTCTTTTCTTGGTGGCTAACCATGCCACCAGTGAAATTGTGTGTGCTATTTAAAACATAAATAGTTCTTAATTTAACTCTCAGACATTGGTTCTTGCTATGCCTATAGGCACTGGATGGAATACTACTTCTAGAATATTTATTCCTCATGAAAGTATGTAAGCCCTGTAATCAAATCAAGGCCGAAATCCTTCTGATTAGCCAAACAGATTGAGCTCTGTGAATCTCACACCATAAGACACACTTTCCTTAGATCTTTACTATGGCTCTTTGCAGTGTCCTTTCCAAGTTTTGCAACATCCTTTCTGAGATGTGGGAGGCAGACTTGCATTTGGTATTCCAGTCTCACCATAACAACAGAGTAGGAGAAGGTTAAACCATTCATTCCCTGTTCTGCCTGATCTCAGCAGATGTACAGGTCAGCAGCACTTGTGATGCTTTATTTCATTTGATTTCCTCTAAGAAGAGGATACAATTTCCATTCAGAATACCATAAAAAAAAAGTAATTTTTTGCTTTTAAGACCTGAACCTTTTATTGTGTGTCTGTGAAATATTAACCCCTGATCCAGTAAGTGAAGTTGCTTTGAACCCAGAAGAATTAACATGACCTTGGTTAGCAAGAATGTTTAAGAAGGCATCTGGCACATGATGTTCACCCATCTTTTCGTTTTTAGAGAAAATCCTATCTAAGCGTATGCTTCAGGAAGGAGTGCAGTAGTATTTTGTACTACACGAGACACTTCTTGTGCATTCAATATTTTCCCTGGTGACAAGTATGAATTCTTCCCCCTTAAATAAGGAAACTTGCCTTGCAGTCACAGCAGCTAAAAAGAGGTCACCTTTGCCTTCAAAAAGAGGTTCTTCAGGAATGTGTGTTCTGCCATCATCTCATTCTTGGATAAAAATGAAGATATAGCCATGTAAAGAGATGTATTTATAACCACCATTGGTTTAATTTCAAACTGCTAGTTCCTCAACACCCTAGCCATAAAACAGCTGTAAAAGCAACTGCTTGCAAGAAGCCCTTGCACTGTCCCATGAGCACTCATAGCTACTTATTTATGATGGAGATCATGGAAGAAGAGCAGAGAAAATTGCACTTACTCAGATTCCTTGGAGCAATTTTTTCTCTGTAAGAACTAAGCATTAATCTATTGTGTAAATACAACTTAGGGTCACTCTTTAAAGCAGAGGTGATTACTCAAGGATGGAAGTATAAGCTGTTCAATGCATTGAACTGACAAAATGATGTGTTCACAGAACCAGGTACAATCCATGCTTTAATGCCCAAGTCAGGCACAGGGATCTCAGCAAGTGCAGTTTAAAAGGTAACTGAAATATCAATATATATCTTCACATTATTTTACTTGCAGCCAGACCATTGTTGTAGTACATGTCAACTGAGCTGGCCAAGAGATCTTACGTAAATGCACTGAACAATCCTTGTTGGCAAAACAGGCTCAGACTGCACATGCACAGTTCATACCATGGCCAGAACAGCTCTCAAGGGATGTCTCCAGTAGTGCCTGGAATTACTACAGAAAATGCATCCCTCAAAACCCATTCAAGGAACCTTAAGTGGAGTTGCAGAAATAACATAAGGCACTGACTACAGGGTGCATTATTTAGGATGGTTCCAGTTTCCCAAATTCTCCCCAAAACTGTAATGCTTTCATGGGGGCACCCTGCAGCCAGCCCAGGCTGGGGAGGTGGTGCCTGGAGCCCAGAACCCCCCAAGGTCTTCTGGGCACCACTGCCATGCAAATACTAAACAGTAGTCAATAAGCTGCATTTCTAATGTGAGCCTTTTTTTTTTTCCTGAATGTAGTTTGTTGATGAAAACTCCATGACAGAAGAAAGAGTCACTTATAAATATTTATCATCATATTTTTTCTATTCTCAAGAAAGAGAATATTCTCTTTCTTTACTGAGAAAATCGAGTCTCATTGGACTTTGCAGAAACCAATTATATGATGCTCTTCATCTTTCAACTTTCATAGGTTCTTAATTGCTTCAGGAGAAACAGTTGTTGTTAAATAGCTATTTTTATGTGATCCAGATATTATGACTGTTGAACCAGTAAAATGCACAGTATATTTATGCCATTGCTCTTAAACTTTTTATCTTCCTGGATTATTGAGGTGGTCCTTGCTAACTGTCCAGTTAGCAAGATAGATACAATTAAAGTAAAATAGATGGGATAATAAGTTTATATGCACTGTACAAAACCCCACAGGCATGTGCTGATCCCTTGTGCATCCTCATCCCTCTCAACTAAACCAGGGGAGATTCCAAAGGTGTGCTTCAGCTTGAAACTATAATTCCTCCTAGATGAATTGCTCCAGGCTCTAAAGATTGAGGAGTTCATTAAAAACATCATGACATCTAAAAATAATTACTAAATTAAAGTTTCGAAGGTGGCAGATTCTTAAACGGCCTTCTGAATTTTGGCGCTGCAGCTTTGCGTGTTCAGGTTTCTTTTTGGAGTCTGTTAGTGCACTAAATATTTACTCCTTTCCTGTCCCTTAATGAAAGCTGAGATTCTCGTGAAACATCACAACTAAATAACTTTGTATCACCTCACCAATACCAAGAGCAAAAATTAGTGACTAACAAACATGGAAGAGTCACTGGTAACTTTCAAATAGGATACACCAGAAGAGAGGTTATTCATCTAAACCCTTTGAGATGTCTGTTACTGTTTCTCAAGAAAGAGCTGAGGAAGTCAAGCTGTTCTGAGCCACAAATGCCCTTGGAATGTCCTGCTGATGGAGCTGCATGGACATGGCTGGTTCTCCAGCCTCACTGGAATAACACACAACTTTCTTCCTAAAGAGTTGAAGGTAAAAGAGGATCTCAAGTTTCCCCAAACAGATCCACAATTGATGCAATTGGGATAATCAGAAATCTGAACTTATGGAATAGACATGCAAAAATAGGAGGAAAAGAAGCTTAAGGAAGCCAAAAAGACCCAAAGGCTTCATTCAGCTGAGAGCATTTTCCAGGTCCTTAAGGAAAAATTACTGTTCCCAGCAGGCAAACTTCACCTTGTCCTACCTGAACAAGTGACATTCACCATCACGGTATATTAGAGAGGATGAGATGGGAGGGAGTGTGATAAATTGCTGTAATTAAAGAAAGAAAATGCACCAAATTAGCTGTCAAAGAGCAGGACTGCAGAAGTGCACCTGGGATGAGACGATGCACAGAGATACTCCAGGCAGTAAAAGCACAGGACCCCAAACATCCTCTGGGTGCTTCTGTCACACCTGGAGTATTAATTGAGCCTGCAGCACTCCCTATCATCCTTTCACAGCTTTGCAGGGCAGAACTTCCCTTTGCTTTTCAGACTGGTGTATAACACTGTGTGTAAATGACACCTACAGCAAGGGGAATGAGGTGACACTACTGAGGGCTTCGTAAGGCTCTGCAGGGTGCACTGGGATGCCAGTTGTGGCACTCAACTGAGAGCTTAATATTGCTATACCCTGCCTGCAAATGGTGGTTGCTAGGAGGCAAATATCATATTGAGAAACCTGAAAGGAAGTAACAATTTCAGGTCCAGCTTGGGGCTCATTGAAGTCTCTGTTGATTTTAAATAGGATGTGATGCAGCCTTTAGCAAAGGTAGTGGAATTCTTTTGAAGAAGCAAGAATGGATGTCATCCAAATGACTCCGTGTAATAATGATGGACAACAATGGGCCATTGGAAAGGAAGAATTACTGGGGAAAATGAAAGGCAGCACCAAAAAGCTTCAGTGAACAAAACCCCACCAGATAAAGAAGCTTTCTGAGAAAAGCTAACAAGGAAAACTTGTATAAACCACATATTATTCCTAGGTCCCTCTCATGCCAGGGTTAAATTTGGCAGAGCCACTAGGGGTTTTCCACACGGCCATTCTCACCTAACGAATTCTCTCTACCTGTAAATCTGTACCAAACTCTTTCTGCACTTTGTCCTTCCTGCTCTCCTACTGTGGAATCTTGAAGTGATTTTAAGTGTTGATCTGGGCTATAGGAGGTTTAAAGTTCACTGGATGGGGCCAGAGGAAGTTTTCTGGCATGTGGTGTGAACCCATTGCAGCACTGGTCTGGACCCCTCTCCACTGTGCACAAAAACACCCCAGGAGCCCTGAAATGCTGCAGCTGTTCTGTGGAAACACAAAAGAGAATAAAGGAACTTTCAAAGTGGAAAAAACCCCATCAGACCTGGATGAAATACAGTCAAATAAACCAAATCTCTCCCTGCCTACTGTACTGTTGCAGGACAAATCCTTTTGTTCAGCAGTCCCTAACAGCTCTCTATTAGCAGAGCCCCACACGGGCTCTCTCTCCTCATGCCAGCTCAGGTTTGGCAGGTTTTCGGCTCCTTTCTGGCAACTCCAGCACTGCTCATGCTACAGACTTCCTGGGAGCTGGGAGGATTGCCTAGCAAGGCACCTATCTTATTTTGGGGAAGGACAGAGCTCCGTCTATCTGGTGGGGTGTCCCTGAACAAGAGTCGGTGGCCCGGACACCGCAGCCACACAAACCTCTGCAGCCAAACACCCGTAATTAGTAGAACAATGTCCTCCAGTCTCCTGCCATCCCAACTAACCCAGATCTCAGGTGGGGGTGACCTACCAGCCATATTCATGTGGACACCTCCATTCCTCTTTCCTTCACCTGACCTGTCTTGCTGTGAGTGCTCAGGGCTGGGGACAGTGTGAAACACACCCGGCATGATGTGCAACACACCCTGACCACCCCAAGCAGTGCAGGGTTTAATGATCTCCATTGGCATCATAGGCTGGGGTTTTTTTGCTGTTATTATTTTGTTTATCTATTCTCACTAAGAAGACAACACAGAGAAATAAGATCAATCTGCAGTAAGACGTGGGGGGTTTGTTTGATTGTTTCCATAGGAGCTGCATGCGGATAAAAGCATACTGCAAAACAGTGGAAAACAGTATTTTCATCACCTTCAGGGACTCCTTGGTGGGGTGTAAGTGTCTGCCCACTGCTCAGGTATTCACACCTACTCTGGTCCTCTAGGGAGGGATAATTTCCTCAGGGTTTGACTGTGCTCAACAAAAAAGAAGACACCTCTTTTTTGGTAGTGAGAGAAAACAACTCCCCAAAAGAAGAAAATGCATCACTGTGATCCTCACTCCCTGAGTGCTAATGTGGCTTAAGCAAAATCACAGGGAGTGTCCACCAGCTGAGGAATGGTCCTCTCATCTCAAAAACAATACAGTCTTAAATACCCTCACCAATGAGCAAGGAACGATTAATGTTGATTGTCCTAAAAGACATAAAAATACAATTCTGTCACCCAATAAAATCTGATAAGTGATTTTTAGCAGGCATGATATATGGTTGCTTGCTCAGCCATATCCACATATTTCCATCAAACAGGTAAATTGGTTGATTCAGGGTCCAGAAAATTAAAACCTTCACACCACAGGTGGAAGATTGAATCACAAAACTCACTTGTCTGGGACTGGCAGGATCCCAACTTTGCAGTGCAAACTCAACTTGAAGTTCCCAACTGTATGCCATCACCTCACCTGCACATCATTGGTGACTGCTGTGACCTCCCTCAGATGCCTATTACCTGGAATTTGCTCAGGTGTAACAGTAAGCTGGGAGAGTCTTTAAAGTCTTTAAGTCTTTAAATCTATAAAGTTACCTACAAACTTGAATCAAGTTGTTTTAAATAAACAATTTTTTAAATTTTTTTTTAATTTTGTGGATGGAAAAACAGAAGTCAATTTTTAATGATCCCAGATGCAAGGAAACCTACTGCTTGTGCTGGTTTCAGCTGTGATAGAGTTAATTTTCTTCACAGTGGCTGGTACAGGGCTCTGTTTTGGACAACACAGGGTTGATAACACAGAGATATTTTTGTTGTTGCTGAGTAGGACTTACACAGAGACAAGACCTTTTCTGCTTTTTGTACTGCTTTTTTTGTACATTGGTGAGGAAGTTGGGGGTGCTTGGGAGGAGACACAGCCAGGACAGGTGACCCAAACTGACCAAAGGGATATTCCAGGCCATATGACATCATGCTCATATATAAAGCTGGGGGAAGAAGGAGGAAGGGAGGGGACATGTTTGAAGTGATGGTGTTTGTCTTCCCAAGTCTCCGTTACATGTGATAAGGCCCTGCTCTCCTGGAGATGGTGGAACACCTGCTTGCGCAGGGGAAGCAGTAAATGAATTCTTTGTTTTACTTTGCCTGTGTGCTTGGGCTTTGCTTTCCCTGTTAAACTGTCTTTATCTCAACCCACAAGTTTCCTGGCTTTTAGCCTTCCAATTCTCTCCCTTATCCTGCTGGTGGGGGAGTGAGTGAGCAGCTGCCTGGGGCTTGGCTGCTGGCTGGGGTGAAACCATGACACTGCTGGAGACATCCAATAATTCACACAAGTGATAGAAGACCCAAACCTCTGTCCCACCAGTGCTACCATTCCACTATCATGATCTGAATTTCCCTGTACCTGATGGACTGGGAAGCTGCAAGGGAGCAGACCATTGCCTGTTCTCCAGCTCAGCCCTCCTGGAGCTCCAAATCCCACCAAACCCAACTGCTGCTATCCTAAGAAAAAAGAAAAAGTGGCAAAGCAGAGGCTCCTAAATAAGAATTATATTTAGATTGATTAAGATAGCTATTGTGTGTTAATTTATTTAAATATAAATAGATTATTTGGAATGTGTTCATTGAAGACTAACAGCTCCTGAATGCAATACAGATACATGGCTAATTATAAAGTCAAGCAGCCTTTATTAATGTTTTTAATGATCAATTTGTATTCCAACAACATACAATCATCAACTTTAAAGCTCCAACAGTCGCAGTAATTGGGAGAAGAGGCTGTGCTCTATGCAGAAAGCAATCAGCTGACTACTGCCTGCTGGAATAAGAGGTAAAAAGCTGGGTTTTCAGGGGCCCACACTAAGGCCTGAGAGCTGATAGTTGGATGGAGGCTGGAGGGGTTGTTTTTCTTGATAGGCACAGCCTGGAGGAGGTTGACTGAAAAGATGACAGAAGTGTTGCTGGAAGGGGGATACACACAAGGGTCTATAAGGCTACAGACTCTGGGCACGATGAGAGACCTTAATACAATCCCAGAATGATAGAGAGGCAATAGGACAAGCAGACCCTGTGTACAAATAAAATTTACTCAATTAGATACACTTAAATGCAATAAATTTTTCACGGAAAAGCAGATCAGTTATAACTTCCATTCTGCATGTCAGTCAAAAGAGCAGGAATAATTTAATACACTGCACTTCCAATTCTGTGCATCCGGAACATCATGTGGCTTGGTCACTGCCAGGAGGAAAGTAAACACACTTTTCTGAAGAGACCATCTCTGGAAGTAAATTTGGGCCAAATTAGATTTATCGAGCACTGGCACACTTTGAGGCCTGTGAAGAGAAGAGCTTCTCCCACCAGGCCAAGGGGCTTGTCCCAAAGGCATCTTGCTGAGGTTTCAGGGCCACGGCTCACATGTGGGTGCTGGGACTTTGGTGGGAATCGAGCACCCAAGCCCCTCCATGCACAGGGCCTCTCATCATGGCCCTAGACCTGACTTCTCACTGGGACCCTGTGAAGTGTGGTGGAAGAGCAGGAGGCAGGAGCTTTTCGGTGGGCTCAGCCTCTGTCCATCCCATTGCCAAAGAACCCAGACAGACCATTCACAGCAAACCCCTCGGCACAGCCTTGGAGGGAGCTGCATCTGAGTGCTCAGAGCGAGGCTAGCACTGGGGCTGGGGCATGACACCACTAATGACTTCCATTTGCCATCCCTCTCTTGCAGAAGGATGCACAGCTTTCCCTGTGTCGTGGAGGGGATTGGATTCTTTGCAGCAGCTTTCTGGTGCAATCTGGAAGAGTCTCGGGGCAGATGTACATTTTGGATTTAGGCTTAGAGCTAGCTCCAACTGCTATTCTCACCTTGAGGTATAAAACAAGTGCTTCTCCCCCCAAATTCTATAATTCACTGCAAAAGCAGAGGTGAGATGCAGTGCCGGATGGTGCCAGGCAATCAGTGGAAGGAAAGGAAACAGGGAAAGGAGGTGCCCTGTCCCTGTCCCTCCTGGCCCATTTTTCCCACCACTCCCATGGTCCAGGTCTCATGACCGAGGCCACCACAGGGAGATCAGCCCTGAAGGGCATCTCAGCAGAGGAACTCCTGGCCAGGAAAGACCTTGTAGTGAAATTTTGGGCTGTCTCTCCCAGTTATAACCAACAACATTGCAAAAGGAAAGAGACCAATGTTTTTCTCCTGGCAGAAATAGCTTCTGCCACAACCTGCTAGGCACTCACAATTCCCAAGATCACAGAACAAAAAATCACACCAGGGTTAATATATTTTTCCAGTCAAGACAAATGTTGTATTTAATTACTTTCTTATCATTCACTAGACACTGGCAAATAAATTCAGGCCTAGGTTTCAAGTTCCTCAGAAGTTTTCCACCAGAAAACACTGAGTAGATGCAATATGCTCCATGGAAACATACTAATTTTGTCTGGTCTTTGGGCATAAACCATGTATGGCTTTTTACATGGCCCTCTTCCCTATTTTTCTGCCTTCACCACTGCCTACCTTCTGAAGTGCACAGGGATGTGGCTCCTGGGATACACTCACAGCTCCCAAAATCCACAGCACCCCTCTGCCTGGGGTGCCTTTCCCTGGAACAGAGGAGCTCAGAGCAAAGGCTCGGTAAAGCAGTGCTGTCACTGGGAGATGAAAATGTGGAAGGAGTTGGTAACACCTCTGCAAAACAGAATTTGAGGCTTGAAGAACACAGCTTCATTGTGGGCTTAGAACCACTCCCATTGTGAAAGAGGGAGGAGATCATGAAGATCATGGGGCAAGAAGTCTCGGAAGGACTTCAGCTGAGCACTTTTGGACCATAGCATACCCTTGTCCCAAGAATCAGCTCCACCTCAACTCTCTCAATGCATGTTAGTCCAACATGTTGTAAAAGCTTTCCAAAGGCTGTATGATCTTTCCCAGGGAGTTCTCAGGACATTTTGCCAGCCTTTCCACCAGGATCCTTCTGGCACCCAGTGTCACACCGTTCAGTTCCCACTGTGCTCTCCCTCCCTGTGCACTGTGGCCAGGGAGGATGAACCCAGCACGGCACCATCATCAAGGGCAGCACAGCCCAGCATCCCTTAGCCCTTCTGCCTCGAGCCCTGAAACCACTCCCAGACCCAACTCACAGGGCGGGATGTCACGTTTGCCCTTGCTTTGTTTCGCCAGAGGGTGGAAGGAAACTGCAGCCAGACGCACAGTCTCCCTCTACCCTTTGATCTTTAGCCAACACAGACTGTCAGATAGTCACCCAAATCTAAAAGGACAAGAGTATTACTCAGAGAAAAGCTTTATGGCAATTGCTTGATGCTTCTCCAATTCAGCAACTAAATCTCAACAAAAATATATATCTGCCTTCTATTCTGAGACAGTGGCCCATCCTTTGGCATCCTTCGCTGCAGTGACAGCACAGCACTCAAAGTGTATTTTAGCCTTAAAGAAAATACACTCAGAGCTCAGAAAAACACTTCAAAGCTCCATGACTGGTTAAAACAGTGCTAACACCTGGCCAGTTGGTGTCTGATCTCTGCATCACGAAGAAGTGCAATTGCCATTGTCACCCCCTGCCTAAACTTCTCCTGCTTTGTTGTTTGGAATTGCAGGCAGTCCCCAGCAGCACCCCCAGCCTGTGGACAGTCTAACACTGCATGTGTTAGTAATGAGCTGTCATGGCCCATTCTCAGAATACGAGCTCACTGCAGAAAACGAATCTCCCTCCCTTTTTTATTCCTTGGCAAGGCAGGAGGTTGTTCCTGCAGCTGTGCTGGAGCACCAGCCACCGGCTCAGGGGCTGACTTCCTGCTCAGGGACCTTCGGACAGAGGTGGAAGGGGCAGAGGGTTGCAAGAGCCAGTGCTTGAGGAGCCACTGTAGTATGAAAGCTGCAGTGATTCCCTCATTTAGGAAACAGCAGAACAAATTGCCAAAAATGCACCCCTACCAGGGACAGCCTCACTCTGTCTTGGATAGCAGGCACAGCATCAGACATCTGCAGTGTGTGACAGCTGCCCTGAGCCCCCTGCACAGCACAATTCCACATGCACAGCTCCTGGTACAAGCAGAGCGTTTTGAAACATATGTGTTATGAATTGATAAGGTGTCAAATAGTTCTGATGCTGTCTCCAGAGATAATATGAAGACTTACATTTACGCTTCAACCCATTTTGCAACTGCAAATCTCCAGCCAGCTGACACCCCATGCAGTAGCTGGGGGTCTGAGGAAGGTGCTGCACATGTTGTTCCACACACACCCAGCTTAGGTTAGCCATAGCAAATACCAAAACCTCTGGATGGTTGTGTTCATTTGCCTTTATGGCACCTTCATCCTGCCATGGCCACCTCTCCAGTTTGCAGGGCTTTGACTGGACTTTGATTACATGAGAAATGTTCAAGCTGGTCCCCCTTTGCTGTCCATATGATTGCTTCATCTGTGACTCCAGTTTACCTGCATCTGCACTAGGGCAAATATTTTCCAGGCTCAGCAGTGTAATTGTGAAGTGTAAATTCATATCAGTTTTCCTTTTGAAATTTCTGTCAGTATTCCAAAGAAAAGAATGGATGATTTCACTACCATATTTATTTAAAGAAAATTAATTAACCTCATGGCAGGACTGTGAATCTCAGATGAGCCAGCATCTAATTTAAATGATAGGCACAGCTTTTCTTACCTGCCCTGGTTATCCAGAAGAGTGATAGCAGCCACTGCGTGTTGATATTCATGCAGTGTGTGCCAAGGCTCTGGGAGAAGGCAGCAATCACCTGGAGCTGCACCAGGGCTTGATTCTCACCACCAGCTCCTCTCAGCACTGGTTATGAAAGCTGACGATGACAGCCAAGTGGGAACTGAGGCTCAGCTCTCATATTCATGCAGCTCAAAGCAGTTTGAATGCCTACAGAAAAAACACATTTTACAAAATCAGACACATTCATACTGGTGTCACTTTGCAAAGGATAAGCAGATACAGAGCACTTTTAGAGCAGAAGAACAGTGGCTCATCAAGTGTCAGAACAGCTTCCCAGCATCTGCATGATTTGCACAAGTTCTGGAATAGCATGTCTGAATCCCTGTGTTAAACTGCATCAAAGGCTGCTCTGCCTGGCAGCACCAAAAGCACACCAAGCTCCTGTGTCTGAGGCAGGTTGAGCCTCAGCCAGTGCTCTCCATCCTTAGCTTCCCCAGAGGCGGCCCAGGCAGCCAGACAAGCACTTTCTGTGATTCAGGTGGTCGAGGAGCTGATCACCTTCCAGAATCAGAGTAGTTTGTGTTGGGAGGCATCACCGGAAGTCACTGACCCAACCCCTGCTCCCAGCAGGACTCACTTCAAAGGGGGATCAAGTTGCTCAGAGCCTCCTGCAAAGTATCTGAATACCTCCAGAATCCCAGTGTCTCTCTTCCTAGCATTTGCTCACATCCACTGTGAAAATGTTTTCCCATTTGTCTAGTTGCAATTTCTTTTGCTGCTACTCATGCCTATTGTCTTTCTGGATACACTCTTAACCTCCGCAATATATTCTGCTGTTGAAAGATGAAATGGTCTACCAGGAAAGTTTTTTAATTGATAGGAACTAGTCACATTTTTCAAAAAGGGTGAAATGTAGAACAGTTACAGAGGACTCACAGGATTTTTTTTTGTGATTACCTTCTGCTATGTGTGGCAAAGCAGCTTTCAGCAAAGCACTCCACACCGCAGCAAGTGTGGCACAGGAGAGTCACACACCCCTCGGAGCACACAGAGAGCCAGCCCACAAGGCAAGCACTGATTTCTGCTGATGGGGTAACTCAACATTACTTAACCGTTTACCTGCTCCTACTAAGTGGCCATCTTGAGTCTTTGGTGATTGCCACTAGAGAAGGAAAAGAGAGTGGGAATTCTTGTCCCATTTAATCACCCCACTTGTGGGAGTCTCCCAAACTGCCAGGACTGTTGTATCTGTGGTAAAGCCATGCCAGTGTTCAGCCAGGGTTTGTCTCACCTCAGACTCTGCCCCAACTATCTGATCATCCCATTGGAAGAGGAGTCACCCCTATGCAAAATGCCTCCAAAATTCAAACAACTCCTAAAGAAAATGCGGTGTGTGGTACTATTCTGTAGAAATCTACCCACTCTCCTCACCCTGTTGGAATGCAGACTGCTTCCCTCAGAAGACAGCTTGGGCAGACAGGACTCCTGGCAGCACACTTACAGCTGCCTGTTTATTCAAGATACAAACTTCCTAGAAATAGGTTAATTACTTCCCTTTTATTACACATTCTCTTATTAAATGCCAATAATAAAAGGGAATGTCTTCCCTAGAGATAAGATTATGCCACTTTCATAATTTGGCTTTTCAGGACAGCAGATAAATGTCTCAGCCATTCTAAAATACAAATTTGTCATTCATGAGAGCAATAAATAATGCAAACAGGATGTGTGGTTGCACTGACATTATCACCTCGTCATTGCATGCTGGGCATGAATATGTGACACTATAACCTCAGGCTCTTTGATAAATTATTGCCCATCACCATCCTGTTGAACACAGGGGAACAGATGAGCACTGGAAGGAATTTATGGTTGCAGTTGCAGTACTTTGGGGCTGTAGTACAATTACTGGAGGTTTTGCTGAAGCAGAGAGTGATGCAGGAAACGAAGGGAAAGTCTGCATCCTCCTGGGAGGTAATGTGTAAAGAAACCTTAACAAGTATACCCTGTGGGGGATTTCCTACCCTGCAAGTATTTAAACTGCTAATTAATTCCTATGAAAACAAGGTCTTTTGTGTACATCAAAAAATGGTGCTTGAGGCTTTGAGCCTGCAGTGGGATCTCCCAGGACTTAGCACCAGCTGAGCCTGAAAGCCTTGGCTGAGAGGATGAAGCACTGAAGAATCGTTCAGTGGACTCCATTTTGGGTTTGGAGCACTATGCTCATCTCCGTGGCTCAAGATCATTCCCAAGCATGATACAACGACCAGAAAACCAGAGAGCACAAAAGCAACCAGCCTCCAGGCACAAATAAATTATGTATGCCTATGCTCAACCCTTATTTTGCGTGTGCAGCAATACATGTTTCGAGATGAGCCACCACAGCTACACATAAACCCTTTGCTTTTAACATCATGCTTCCTTGAAAATGGGGAAAAAGTTAGAGATAACCCACACTCTTAGATCATTCATGAAAAACCAGAGGCTGACAAAGCAGCCTCAGAATCCAGAGTGGTCTGGGTAAAACAGGACCAGGCTGTGAAAGAGAAGGTACCAGTATCCTGCTGGTGATGTGATGCTTGTTTTGTGGAGAGGTTCCTCTTCCCATCCCTCCTCCCCTTGGGAGGACATCATTAGTTTCATACCCTCACAGCTGTTTCCATGCATAATATTTCTTTTTTACTTTTTCTCATTTATTGCCCCATAAAAGGCACTGGTTGACAATGAGCTTGTCTTTTACTGTCGAGGCTGGCCAGACCCTGAGTTGGACTGGTCAGTTTGTTCCTGCAGATGCTGGGTGATGCTAAACGGCACAAAGACTCCAGCAGTTCCATCAGAGACATGGGAGCTGAGACATCTCACCAGCCATGCCAGGGAAGGGATTTGGTAAAGGATTGGCATTCCTGCCCTGATGAACAAGGTAACAAGCAGCAGCTCTACTAAGTGCCATCAATGGGACTCTGTGGCCAAGGTAGGATGGCAAATCCCAGTGGGCAGAGACAGACACACAGATGCTGCAAGTCACAGGAAAGCCCCATGGGGGTCAGGGTGGCTGCTGGCACTCTGTAGTAAGACTGGTGCCTTCAAATGCCACGCCCAGCAGTGTCGCATAGCAGCTGATGCTGATCCAGGCAAAAAAGGTGGTTCAGGAGCTTGGCCACCTCTTCCACTGCCCAGCCCCAGGTGGTCAAGCCCTCACCCCACACATCTCTTCACCGATAGGCAAAATTAATGAGCCATTAACTGTTCCCACGTTAAGCGCACTCTTGTGTGACTCAATCCAACCTAACACTGCCCTCTTGTGCTGCAACACATAAGGGGCCTTTCCTGGGAGGTGACTGGTTCATTTTTTAATTGGAGGGAGGGGCAATCTATGAAACCAGTTTTACCCAGTCGTTTGTAAAGCAGTGCCTATTTTATCCCAAGAGGCCAGATCGTCTCCATCTCTCGTCATTCTAAAAGCATGGGTGTCCTGCACAGCATAGGCTACCCATCCGCTCACTCCAGGGAGATTAAAATAATGGGTAAAAGTAATAAAATCAAAGGGGAAGTAACAATATAACCACAATTCAAGGAATCTGAACAATGGAAAAGAGAAAAAATAGCAAACTGCACAGTTAGGAAAGCACTTTGCCTCACATAGGCTATGTAAAAATTCTTAAAGCACTGGTTAATGGCAGAAATCAGCATTTAATTAATACTCTGTTAAAATTTAGTTGTGTAGAGTCATATAACCCAAGCATAAAAAAAATCCATCATGACTAATGTCGTACCTAGAAAGAGCTACAACAAGCTCAGTAGTCATGGGCAACAGCATGTCTGGAGCTCTCCCTCCACAGTCTCCATCAGACTTTAGGGAGGGAATTCTCAAGATACACATTTAGTTGTTTATTATCACAGGAGGCCTGATGGGTAGCACAGTATTTCTGCTGGGGATAAAGATCTCAGTAGTACTGCCACACCTTTGAGATGAAATGTCATCCCTGAAGTCATCCACTGCTTCACCCTCTTGAAGAATGGTGGTACCCCACTCCACTCACTGTCCTTCTTCCTGGTCTCCGGGAACAGAGCTGGAATTGATGGGACAACCCATGGAGAGAGGCAGCAGAAATGCAAAGGCACAGGATTGTGCACCATCTCTCTATCTGCACTGCAGGATCTCTCCCTGTGCTTTTACAGCTCCTTTCAAGTGGCTGCAAATATCACCTGTGTCTTCTGTGAAAGGGACATAGATCAGGTATGATTTTATTTCAGTATTTATTAGACCTGCTTTGGACAGCACTTAATATCTGACAGAAATGGTCACTTAAAAAACTTATTTTCAGAAATCCGTGTTGTCTGGGTTTGAAAGACTTCCTTCTAAGGAAGGCAGGAGCTTCCCTTGGAATGGAAAATGTAACCCCCTTCCCTCCAAATTACTATAATTTTGAAATTAAGGGGCTTTCAGGCAAAAGCATGAGGAATAGAAATAACAGTTCTTTACTGATATATATATATGTATGTATATAAAGGCAAACAAACAACCATAACTGTGGCGGTAACAACAAACAGAACCAGAACCCAGTGCAGCCTCTCTCGGCTGCAGGCACTCTCCCCTTCGGTGCAGTTCCGCTCACGGCCGGCAGGGGCGCTGGCGGCTCCCGGTGAGCGGGGCGGGTGCGATGGTTCCCCCGCGCCGGCAGGGGGCGCTCCGCAGCGAGCTCGGGGAGCACGCGGTAATGGCGGCTGGGCCGAGCCGGGAGGAGATGGGAGAAAGGCTTCACAAACCCCTGGGCAGCCGATCCCGGTGCCTCAGCAGGACCCCCGGGAACAGCAGGCTGGAACAGCAGGGACGAACACCAAATCTCGGGCGGTAGAGGAGATGCACGGAGCTCCGGAGCCGCAGCGGGAACTCCGGGAGGTCTCGGCAGGCAGGGGGTGCGGCGCTGGCAGTGCCACAGTGCAGCGAAGCCTCAAAGCAGCAGCAGAGGAACGGCGGAGGCAGGGCAGCTGCCTCCCTGCAGAGCAGGGGAAGGCGGGCCTGGGGTCCCAGACCCCCCTGAGGCACCCGAGCAGATGGTGAAAAGGGTCCCTGTCCAAATGGCCACTCCAGTGAGCAAACTCCACTCACGGTAGAAAGGAAGGCAGCAGAAGGCAGGACCCCACAGTGACGGTGAGTTCTCCCTACAGCGACCGCAGCCTCTCCTTCCCCTCTGAACGCCGGAAAGAAAGAAGGGCGTAGGCACTGTACCCAACCCTTCTTCTCAGTTCAAATCTCACGGCATCTCCACCCCTACCAGAGAAGAAAAAAAGTAAAAGAGGACAGCTGGCCACCCCTCCCATGGCCAGGTCTTTTTGTCTTTCTTAAGCATCCAGCAATTGTCCCTTAGCATGGGGAAAAAATTCTTTAAGAGGGAAAGAAAGGAACACAAAAAAAGAAAGAACTCCTAAAAACCCTCAACACGTGTATGCTGTGCAGTAGCTAGCACTGGAGCAGAAAGACATTAGAAACTCACTGGAGGTGGAAGGAATGATGCTCACAAAGGAGAAAGAAAACCTGATAATGTTACAAGGAAGGAGCTTTTATGACACAACACTGATTCATTCCTGGGTATTGCTATTTAATGGATTACTTACATAAGCAGAAGGGAAACAAACAGAGAGAAAATAAAATAGGTGCCAAGATACAGACATCCTGCATCATTTCCTAATTGATTTTAGAACAGTCTGTCCCTCTCCAGCTGCACAATCAGGCATGGGGTTGACTCTAGGTTGTCATGACATAAACTCTAATGTGCTCACCTGCCATGCAGGGCAAGGCTGCCCATGTGGACCTGCACAAATGTTTTCTTAAGTTGAGACCTTTGTCCCTGGGTCCTTTGTAGAAGGGGGATAAACATTCATTCACAAGAGGAAAAGACTGTAAGAGCACTTCAACTGATGGCCTATGAAATATGTAATCACTGAAGTTTATGCTGGCTGAAAGAGGATGAAGCTCATTTGCTGCAGTACAAAGCTGTAGGGGGGAAAAGCACCCTCTAAATTGGATTTAAAATCCAGCTCTTTGCTCCCCTCTTGCTGTGATAGCAGAGCTGACAGTGGATGATCACACCATTGAGGCAGGTCACTTTTGCTGTTTGCCTCCAGTTTGTGAGACCTGCTCACAGATTTTTGGCTGGCAGGAAGTGGAGGGCAGTCTTCCCTGGCATCTCCCAAGTTAAATATTGAAAATGTTTATGTTAGGGAGAGACTTGGCTGAGAATTTGGGAAGCTCTTCAGGCATTATTAAAATGCGCTAAGTGGTTTGCTGGCAATTATCTATGATTGTCACAGACTCAGGCAGGATCTGGTATGTCAGAAACTTCTGCATGCATTTTTCTAAATAAAACCTAGAGAAGAAAAGATGACACAAGTTTTTTGACCAGGAAATTTGACATACTCGAGTTGGCATCTCCCACTAAGTATTAATAATAAAACTTCCCAGGAAAAGATTGACAAACTATTTTGTGAAGCTTTTACTGGGCAGAGTTTAAGGTGTCCTAGTGTGAACTGATTTAAAACTTCTGCATTCTTTTTCTGACAGACAGGAGCAGGAATTTCTTCCAGAGTTACCAGAACCCTTATTATACCAGCAAGATTGATTCTTCTGATAAGCCAGTTAAAGCAAAACACAGGATTGGATGAGAACAGAGCAGAGTGACCTGCCTGCCTGAGATTTGGTCCCAGTAAAGCTGATGACATATTGAAGGGCTGTTGAAGCCCTGACTAATATTGTATTTTCTTTTCCAGTGGAGGGTGATTTGATGTCACAAGCTGCACTGTGGGGGTTTGTGGATCCTCAGCTGATAAGAAAGGGTTTTTCAACAGCATTGCCCTGCAATGCTTCCCATTACCTGCTGCTGACTTCAGCTTGTGAGAACTCTAAAGAATTTGTTCACAAGAGTTGCATTCATTTGGTCAGGACTGGAGTCTGTAACGTATTTTTCCCGAGGCTACACCTTAAGGCACTCTAGAAATGGCAGGGAGTGAGGACACTTACTTATTAATTATGGTAGGATTTTTTTATTCAAGGAAGTTTAAAAAAAACTCCTCCCCAAAACTAACCTGTGCTTTACTGCCTGTAACAGGTGCTTGCATCTTTCCCAAAGGCACTCTCGGCCAACAGTGGGGACTGTGAGAAAACACTGAGAAGGCAGGACAAAAGGCAAAAATTGTTACTATTGCCCAGAGTGGATTTACTCTGGAAATGAGAAATATGTTTATAAGCATCCTGGGCTGGAACTTCTTTCTGCTTTGCAAGGAAGTCGCTTTCTATTAAAGACTGTTTCATTTAAAAAGAGGTTTATGGTGTGCTTGCCTATGGCAGCAGGGGATGGGACTTGCTGAGCCCTGAGGCTGCCTGTGGCCGAAGAAGTGGTCCCGCCTCCCAAAATTGCAAACGTTGGAGGATTTCTCCCAGACAAAAGCTTCCAGGAACTAGGGCTTGGGCTGTCTTGGACTGCTGGATTCTACCGGTCCACTGCTCCCAAGACACCAGGGTGGAAAGGTTTCTTCCTGTGGAAAAGAGCCATTGTTTGCAGCTAGGCACTGGGCTTGAAATGGGCTGGGGTAAAAGTTAGGGTTAGGGTTGAAAGTGTTAAAGAGCCTGCAGCTCCAGGGACACTGGGGCTGGAAAAGGCATGCCAAGGTGATCCCAGCAAGGGTCCAACATTGCTGGTCTTACATCTTTCTGAATCTTTACCACCCATTGTGATGGAGTTAGGGTTACGGTTAGCAGCAGGTATAGTGGTAGGGGTAGTGTTTAGGGTCGTGGTTACGGTTGTGGTTAGGTTAATTCGTAAGGGTAGTGGACAGCTTTCCTTCCTGTGGAAAAGAACCATTGTTGGCAGCCAGGTTCCTGGGGCCTAAAATGGACCTTTGGTGTAGTATTCTAACTTTCCACACTATTATAGTTTCCATGTTCATTTGATGGGGAAGAAACCCACATGAACCACCAACCACCAGTCCTTGCAAAGATCCTCCAGCTTCTCCTTCTCAGGGCTCAGACCTGCTGTCAGAACTGGATTTGTTTTGTGTTCAGGTGCCTGGGAAGGTTTTCCTTATCAAATACATTGACAGAGAGTGTGGATGTGGACCCCCTTTGGCTTTGCAGGAATTGGGGAAGCTGAGATGAGGCTGCAGCTCCCATGGGGATCAGCCTCTCACTGCACTGCAGGGTGGTGTCCATCCACTACATCATTTTGGGGACCACAACATCCAACATGGATCAACCCAGAGAGAATGTGTCACTTACTTCCCTTGGCACATAACAAGAAACAACAACTAAGCCAGACAAGAAATATGGTACAAAGACTTTTTCTAAATTGTATTGTTCTCTGAAAAAGAAGAAGAGGCAAAAAGAGAAAGGAGGTTTCTTCCTATGTCCAGCCTTCACCAAGCATTGTGAGGAATAACTAGCAAGAGAAATCCATCTGTAAAGCCTTGATGGCCAAGAAGGATTTTCACACATGCCAACTTCATTGTGGACACATTTATGGGAATTTAAAGTGTTACTATGTGACAACAAAAATAGCTATTTGTTGGCAGACGTTTTCTAATGTGTTAAAGGGTCATTAATAATTTCCTAGTGTTCCAACAGTCAGATGTACTTACTTCATATCTTCATTTTCTTGTAACGTTCATACCAGCTCCTCAGCTATCTTCATTTTCTTGGGAACAGCTGTTTTGCCTGTTAAGGAAAACAAAGTAATATAAAAATAAAAAAGAGAAAGTGGAAGTACAATAAAGATAAACACAAAGACTTCAAGGTTCTCAGTAAATACAGACTTCTACTACATATGTGCAGCCAATAAGGTCACTTGTGTAGTAACTTGTAACGAACGGTTGACAATGTGTTATTTTTCTGCTAGAAAATATAATGTGAGGCTGAGCATGCTAATGACTTTTAGAAACGGGCAATGACAAAGATTGATTAATATCAGTTGACAGCCTGTTCCACAGCTCCGAAGCAGGAATGGCAATGATTGATTTGCAAAATGTGGGGCACAGGCTTTAGATAATAGAAAGGCTACATCTGAACTCAGTCCGGTTTCAGAAACACAATTTAAGGGCCAAATGTATATCAGTAATTAAAAGCTTACAGGAAAAGACAGATGTGTAGCAGTATTTTTAAAACACACAATTTTAACTAATTTTTTCAATATCTAATTACCTTTACAAACGTGAACCTGTAGACTGTTGAGTTCAGGACCAGAATACTACATAAAATGCAGAAACAAAAAATAGCAGGGGGGAGGAGAGAAACCAGCATAGTAGCATAATTGTTTTCTAAAAATCAGAGAGAGACATCACTAATGTCTTAAAGCAGGAGGTTTTGATGATTAAATCCTCACCTAATGTGAACTACTAAAGAGTCATTTTCTGTTATGAAGGACAAGGTGAACAAATAGCCATGACAGTTTGTAGGGCTGCATACTCACTACCCAGGCAGCTAGGGCAATACCAGAGGAATATTGCATCCTAGGCCAACAGGGATCCCCACATTTTTAGTCAGTGCTATATTTGACAGAACATGCTCCAGAACTGGAAATAACTGGGGAGGAGAAGTAATCCTATCCTCACTGGATGTGGAGTCCTGTTCAAAGCTTGACCCATCCTTCCCATTTCTCCTCACATTACTGAGTTCAGCTCAAGAACTCTGAGCCTTGGAAAAGCCAGACCAGTAAGCAAATATCTATATTTATGCTTCATTTATAATGATTTTGTCCATCACAGCATGTAGGAGAGAGCAGGAGAGAAGGATGGAAAGTTTCATGACAGGTGTCTACCAAAGCGCTGATCTTCATTAGGGATGTGGGCATGTGTGAAGAGCTGGGTTAGCTGACACCGTGCTGGCTGCTCTGCTTAGAATGGGTCAAATTGCAGCAGGTACTATGTCAGCTAATTGCAGTTAAAACCTCACTGCTAATCAAAGCAGAGCCTCTAAAGCAATTCCATCACCTGTCTCAGCCTGCTGCAGCCACTGCCTGTGCAGTGCAAGGCGTCATCTGTGTTGTATCTCACAATGTGACAGATTGAAAGCTGCACAGTGCAGCCCTAATTAGGAAAAGAAGGTGTTAAGATAAACAACAACAAAATTGCAGGTGTTTTCACAGAGCACAGGATCTGTGAAAAAGTGGACAAGCATTTGGCTAGGGAAGCATGGGGATTTCCTGGGCTTCATTCCAAAATGCATCCTTTAAATACAAATGCTATTATGTTATTATGTTATTTTTCATAAGGAAGCTCATGGAGAATCCAGCAGGCTCCTGAGAATCTGAGGATGTGAGCATCCCTTTCCAAACAGGCCTTTCGGGCAGAGTCTGAGTTCGGGGATTTGCGACCTTTTGAATTACATTACATTTATCAAGATGCTTACAAAAAGAAAACTCTCTTCCTCTGAGGTCAGTACATTTATAAATCATTAGTATCTACAACTGAGAGGTTTTTCTTACTAAAACAAAATGTTCCTGTGTACAATGATAAGCCAACCTCTTAAAACAATGTCCTAGTTTGAAAGCAAACTAGTGAGAGACTCCAAGTCAGAAATACAATTTAATAGGAAAAATAAAATAAATACAATAGTACAAAAGACAACCCACTGACAGAGTTGGAATACAACCTGACCCCCTGACAGTCAGGGGGGTTAGTAGCAGTCCGATTAAATGGTGGCTACAGTCCTCCTGGAGTGATGGTCCTGTTGAAGCAGTGATTCTATAGAAAAAGGTCTGGTCTTCCCCTGAAGGTCCAGTTGTGGTGTAGAAGGGTCTGGTCTTCCTCTGGGAATCCAGTGGAAAAGGCTGCTTGTGCTGTTCCAAACCCCTGATTATATCCACATGGGAATGCGTGGCTCCTTCCCCCTGGGTGGAGCATCTCACAATGGGATGGTGAGTCACAGGGTGTCGTGATCCGGGGGGTGTTCTGGTGGGGTGCTGCAACCTCCGGATCCGACTTTAACAGAAAGCCGTTCGGCAGCCACTGCATTCACACAGACACACACACACGCTCCGGATAGCTTCTTCGACAATCCGACGGCAAGGAGGCAGGAAGGATCTTTGAGTGGAATTCCACGGCAGAGGTTTATTCGACCCCCATCCGTGAAGGGGACCAAGCACCAAAGACCAAGGGGGATGGAAAATCCCAGCCCATATATGGGGGCAGGGAAAGCAGCAGGGGCAGTACATAGGCGGGATTAGGGTACAGGAGCCAATGGGAAAATCCGGGTGAGTGGCAGGGAACAATGTCCAATGGGAGAGTGGGGAAGGGAGAACTTTCCAAAGGAGCAGAAAAGGTACAAGGGGGAGGAGAGGCAAACTGGGGAAGCAGAACTGGGATACATTTCCATAACAGAACAGGGCATCCTGGGGGAGGCTTTTATAGTCACTTTAACCTGGGGAGCTCTCTTGGGGTCTGTCTCTTTCACTGGCTCCCACAACAGGGCAAGGCACTGATGGGCCCATTAACAGGAGATAGTCCAAGGTCGAGTTATCTGTGAGTCATGTGGCAAGGCATTGATGGGCCCATTAACAGGAGATAGTCCGGAGGGAGGAGGCAGCTCATGAGGATGGTAATAGAATACACTGTAACCCAGGACAAACAACCAACCACCCTTAACTAGTTAAGTCTGCAAAGCGACCTCCATCCTGGGGAAGTTGTCCCTTGGATAGAGCTGTGTTGATCATGCAGTAAGGAATTGATGTGCCTATTCCTGGGGACAGGTTACTCAGCTAAAGAACTCCTTTGCAGTTGTGCCAGAGATGAGGAAAGGGATCTCACCTTCCTTTGGGCACCCCAAAGTCAGGCATGGAAGGCCTTAATAGGTTATCAAAAGACTGATAAAGGCAGCTGTCCTCAATGAGGCTTGTTTCTCCCACCCTGGAAACCTCCTTCAGTTGTGCTAGTGGACATGTATATTGGTTTGGCACTGCCTGGTTTTGGGTAGCAGGAGGGCCGCAAAGATGGCTCCTGTGAGAAGCTGCTGGAAGCTTCCCACCATGTCCGGCAGAGGCAATGGCTGATGGCTCTGAAGATGGACATGCTGCTGGCCAGAACTGGGCCAACGAGAGAGGCTGGTAATGCCTCTGTGATGACATATTTAAGAAGAAAATCAAAACAAAGTCAGGGGTTTTTGCTGCTAGTCAGAGGAGAGGAGGAGGTGAGAATATGTGAGGGAAAACAACATGGCAACACCAAGGTCAGTGGAGAAGGAGGGGGAGGAGGTGCTCCAGGCGCTGGAGCCGAGATTCCTCTGCAGGCTGTGGTGAAGACCATGGTGAAGCAGGTTGTCCCCCTGCAGCCCATGGGTCCACGGGGAATGCAAAGATCCACCCGCAGCCCATGGGGGAGATGCCCACGCCGGAGCGGGTGGATGCCCGNGTCACCTGTGGGAGGGACCCCATGGCCTCACAGGGAAGGACTCTTCTCCCAGAGCAGTGGAAGAAAATCCTGGTGATGGACTGACCAAAACCCCCCTGCCCTGCCTCGTGTTGTCGTTGGGAAGGAGGGAGGGCCTGGTGCGGCGAAGGTGTTTTAAGGGCTTATTTTATTTCTCATTACCTTCCTCTGATTCTGTTAGTAATAAATTTTACTTAGCAACTAAGGTTGAGCCTGTTCTGCCCTTGAAATATTTCTCCCGTTCTCCTTATCTCACTCATGAAGCCTCCATTAACCCTTTTTTCCTCTTTTCCCTCCTTTTGCTCAGCTGTGGTAGGGGAGGGTGAGCGAGCGACTCTCGTGGGTCGCCTGGCATTGGGCCAGTGTCAAACCACGACAACATGGCATTTATGAAAGGAAGAATTTGAGACAAGCTGTACAGTGAGTTATAGCTGTAACACTCCTGGTAATAAGAAGTCTTTTTATAAGGCATAATCTGTAAAGCCAAATGTGGTTACCAGCTTCAAACACTCAAAACAGTTCATGAAGGGTATGATTCACAAAGGATTCTGTGGGGGATGGGTCTTTTCTCCCAGGGCCCTCCCTGAGGTCTCGTTGCCTCCAGTGCATGGTCTTTGCAGGTGCATTTGGATACAGAGCCTTCCCTTGTGTGCCTCGGCAGTCGGCGCTGCTATTCCCCACCTGCATGGGAAAATAGGTGATGACATTTGCTGTCTTCCTTGGGTTTTAATATCTTTCCACAGTGTCAGAGGCCTTGGTGATTGAGCAGGCAGTGTGATGAACAGATACCAACACAGAAGGCACTGATAATGCTTGTACTGCTGACCTGAGCAATTAGTCACAACTTAGACCCTGGGAAGTCCTACCGTTTAAGGGGAAGTTGATGGGTTTGGTGATTCCACTGCAGTGACCACTGCATGAAGTCCATCTTTTGTAGATAAGAACAAAGAGACCAAACCACTGAAAATGGCCCCTTCCTCATGACTCTAAAGCTCTTTCTAAGCTCCCCTTCACATATATCATTTCCAGGTTCAGTGCCTCTTTCTCTCTTCTGCAAATTCATTCATACAATACTTTGGAAAAGAGCATCCATCCAAGCCTGGGGCTTTCAAAAGCCCAAATGAGACTAATTTGGGGTTTTTTTTGGTTTTGTTTTTGTGTGTGTGTGTGGGAAGTAGGGATAGGGAGGGGCACAGGGCAGGAGCAGGTGTTCACTGTCTCTTAGAGATGCCATATGAAAGGTGGTGGTTAAACCCATTAGTCTTGAAAGGATTCAGCTCAAATGAGAGTAACAACATACAGTGCATTGTTGAAAAAAAGAGTCCTGACTGTAGAAATGTTTAGCACTGAAATCATGCTTTTTAGGGCCTTGTGAGACGTCCCTCAAGTGAACTTTCCCTTAGAAATCAACAGAATTGATTTTGTTTATGCTGGACATTTTTTGTGTGGCGGAATCGTGGCGGCTAATTGACAGGTCAAAATCTGTACATGGAGCTTGGAAGAGAATACCTTAAAAGTTTGTATTTAGGGGACAAACTTAAGTGATTATAGTCACTCAAGCGTTTAATACCAGTTTTTAATACTGGAGTTCACAATGAATAGCTACAGCACAAAGAATATCTGCACCTTACTGCCATAAAGCTCTTCAAGGCTCACTTTCCCTGCTCTGAAATGAAAAGATGAGAAAGGTCAGGGACAACATCAATTATGTTGTTTTTCCAGACTAGCTACAAGTTTTAAGACTTTACGAGAACTTTGCTTTTATTCCCACTTCCCATTGAAAGAAGTATTAGTAGAGTTTTTCCTTGAAGTGGGGACTAAATCCAAATGTTTATTGTGGTGTTGTATTTCCCCATTCCTTTTCTTACCAAATTGCGTGCTCTTCCCACATGGCTCCTCCCTTCCCCGCCCCTGGTCCTAACCACTCCCTCGGGTTTCTCCTATTGGTTCTGTTACCCCAACTCCGCCCATGTACCGCCCCTATGCCCTGAAATCATTCGACCATGTGATCTCTCCGCCCCCCTGTCACCCAGATAAACCCGAGGCCCCAAAGCATGTGCTGTCTCTGGTCTGCCTTGGGGCACCAGCCTCTCTCTGCCTTGGGGATCAGCCTGTCACCATGGAATAAAGATCCTCTGCAGTCCCCATGCAGGGAGCTTTTTTGCCTCCTTTATCGTCACTGTGTTGTGGGGCCTACAGCTAGCCGGAGCAAGCGAGGGCAGCCTGGAAGAGGCTACGGGATGCGGCACAGCTGCTATCCCCAAGAGACCCCCGCTGCGCTCTCCGGGAAGGCTGTGGCAAGCCATGCCACTGCAGGAAAACTCACACCGCAACAGTTTATATTTGCCAGTAGTATCTAATCGAAATCTACAAACAGAAACAAAAAACCAGTGAGTTTTTTTATGTCTAATGAAGAAGTTTCCTAGTTTCTACAAAATAAATGAGAACATTTTGTAGGGTAGAAGCCAGTTAAGATCTCATATGAGAGTTACACTGTGATTTACTTTCATGCAGAAAAGGACATAAAGTTCCTGTTAATGGAGAAATAAGGACTGTTATATTGGAGGGAGTCAAGTTTGAAGTACATCTGAAATATACAAAAAATAATGTTTTAGCATCTTGTCTCCTTGTAAGACATTAGTGAACTCAGATGCTGGCTTTCAACATAGCAGGAAAGAGCTGACCTCTGACAGCCTCTGGTGATAGAGTCCTGTATGAATGATTTAACAGCAAGATTAACTGGTGTAGTGAAGTGATTTAACTATCATATAAGGAATACTTACTGTGATATACGGTATGCTTTGCAAATGCTTATGTGGATAACATCAATCTGCTTCTCATGTAACTGACAACTGTTGTCCTGCCCTATTGACCTAGAGCAAATACCCAGGGAGCTCTTGAGGACAAGAGAACTGTGGTTTTACCCCTGAGAGGATGAGGAAGATCCAGCAGCCACTGCACACAAATGAAAGCAGGAGACCCACAGGGAACTCCAGTGCTTTCAGAATGAACAAACTTAATTGTTAATTTACTTTGTGGTCAAGATACTCCACTTGATTCTTCAAACCAGCGCATAGGGTTTCATGGTAAAGAAATGTTACAAACAGTGCAAAAAAAAGGGTATAATGCTGCAGGAGGAGTCAACCATGATAGTGATCACCAGCACATTTTTATGGTGCCGTATGGATTGGGCAACATTATCTACAGATCAGACATTTACCAAGCCAGAATTCTTCTGTAGCCCTTCATACACCTTCCGGGCCAGCACTCAGAGAAGGGGTGAAGCATCACTACAAAACAACTTGGGATGTACATTAAATGACATGCACTGAGGTTTGGTAGGTACTCCAGTGCTCCTATTGAAGGGCTCTTGGAGGGACTCCTCCAGGAGAGACCTTGGGGGTGCAGAGCTCTGATGGGGAGAAAAGTTATCCTGAGGGATGACAGCTCCTTTAAAAAAATTAAATACATTTCTGTAGAACAGCTTGGCACACAAACTCACTTATTTATGTGTATAAATAGCCACTGCCTAAGCTCGTTTTGGGCTCTGCTGTCTCATAAATATTTTCATGAAGCAATTCCCAAGCTGAGAAGATATGAAAGGTGAGGAGAAAGGGAGGGCATTTCCTGGGAAGTGGTAGAAGCACAGTTAAGGGTGTGCCTGAAGAAAGTCCAGGAGGTGAAGTGGGGGTGACCAGTGTAGTGCCAGGATTGGAAACATCTGGTCAGGAGGAAGAGAAAGGATGGGATAGACTGAGCAGAAACCATGGCTGATGGAGCTCCTCAACCCCTGTGGCAGGATGTCCTCCCGCTCTCTCTACCACAGATGGCTGGTGCAGATGGAAGAGATAATGCAGGCCAGGTCAAAGGCTCAGCAAGGCATCATCTCCTGGCACCAAAAAGTCTGCAGCCCCAACCAAGAATTAACATCTTGGTATGAAGAACAGATGTGGGAAGTGATAAAAGAAAATAAATATTAGTGACCAAAAGACCCTATTTTACACTATAAAAGTCACAAAAATTATCACGGCAGTAGAAGCCTCTTACACACTCTCTGGAAGTGTGTAGGGTGGCTACTCCTATGGAGCTTGGATGCATCTTCATAGATACTTTTCTGGAAACTGAGGAAAAGGACTTTGATATGTGCCCCATCACCAAGTGGATGATATGATACACTGAATCCCAATCTATACTATTTCTTTGCTAGCTGTAATATAGGTACCTTAATCTTGCACTGTATGTTATCCACAAGTAGTTCTTTTTGTTTTATTCCTGTGTAGTAAGTAGTCTGTTTAAAGTCTTATGTCTGTTAATTTTGTGTCTATTAAATAAATAATTCATTTTGCCATAGACCTAATCAGCCATTATTAAAGAACTTGCGAACAAGAGTGGTTCTTGGGGTACTGGCCACCCCAGTAAAGCTACTGCCTGCTGTCAAAGGCCTGAGCAAAAGGCAGGGACTTAGATCTAAGCTCCCATATCCATTCGTAACAGCCCCGATGCCTGCTGCTCAGGACCCTGCTGAGCAGTGGCTTGTCCTCTCTTACTGCTTTCTTCCTACTCCACATCCTCTTGTTACACCACTCTTCCTTTCTGCCTCTTTGCCTGGCCCCCAGGGACTCCTCCAGGCTATGTGGGCTTCTCAGGAACATCCCACTGAGATGCACAGAGCAGGCACATGAATGTGAAGGGAGAGAAGCTCAAAGCAAACACCTCATAAGGTGCATTAACATGCGGGGGCCAAAGCAGGCACTGCTGCAGTGAGACGTGGTGCCCAAAGCAGCAAGGGTGCCATGAAACAGACATGGGATGCTGTGCGGTGACAGGTTCTCGCAAACATTGTTATGAACCATGAGTTATTTGGGGTTCTTGAGCTTTTCAGTTCAGGTGAACACAGGAAAAAAAACTTAACTTCAAGAAAAAATAAAATTCCTGCTTCTTAGGGTGTGAGAAGGAGCTTTAAATTCAGATCTAGGAGTCTAAAATCTTCATAAAATGCATTCAAAAGAAAACCAAAGCTATCTGAATTTTATCTCGTGAAGTCTCAGCTTTTCATGATTTCCTGCAATTGTGCTCATCATTTTTGCAACTGAGGACTGGAGGTTTATTTTCTCTCATTTCCTAGCCTCAGGGAATTGCTTAAGGAAACTCTGTGATAGCATTTCTATAACAGGGAACAATGTGGAGCTGGTCAGGCTAAGCAGCTGTGCCTCCCCCGTTCCCTGCTATCTGAGTAATTACCATCCTGCATTGCCTCTCACTCAGAGGATGACGTTATTGCCTCACCGGATAACAAGGTAAAATCAACTTTCCTCACAAATCCCATTATCTTCTGGAAGAGCCTCTTGGAATGCAAATCAACAAGTTCAGCACTGACAGGAGCCCAACAGCAACTCACAGCTCAATTCAAATTACCTCCACACTGCAGGATGAGGCAATCTGGATTACTGAGAGTTACCTGGGCAGAGCAGTGACTCTGCATTTTATGTGCTCTTGTTCCTCAGATCAAAGAGGTTTGATGGGCATTTAATTAAAAGATAAAGTAGCCAGCCATAAACCACCAAACTAACCTTTTGAGAATACAGATCAAATTAAAGAAGGACTATAATTGTCAGATTTTTGGCCTTCACCAACAATACCCTCCATCAGTAAGGGATAAATTGACTGTTGGGAGCAGTGGCCACCTTGCTTTTTAGTGCTGTCACAGGGCAAGCTGGTTCAGGTGGTTAAGAGCTCACATGCAACACTGTGTGTCTCTTGTTCACCCAAATCCAGGGAGATTCACAGATGAAATTATAGCTGCTCTTTTGTTCCTGTGCTGTAGCAGAGGTGTGCTGGTCCCAAAAGAAGCCATCCTCACTCTTGCCATATGGATAATTTCTTGATAAGGTGTTACACTCCTCCTGTGCCCTGGGGAGGAGCAGCCAAGGAACAAAGCCCCTTTAGAAGGTGAATGTATGAACTCTAGGTAGAGTGTGCTGTGAAACGTAACAAAGAAGTAACTGTAATATTATCTGCATTGGGTTTTCTCCATTCCCGCACAGTGATGTAACTATTCCCTCAGTGTCTGAGACAAGGTGTTAATAGTTTTTAAAGACAGTGAGCATGATCAGTCTCTCTGTCTCCTCCATCACACACATGGACTGCTGATATTCACTGGTTTATCTCATGGGAATACTGCGGTGCCTTGTCACAGCTACACAACAGGACAGCAAACTCTTGCAAGTTAACACTCAACATAAACATGCTTTTTTTTATATAAGAGACACAAGTTGCACAGGGAGAAGAAGCAGCTCCTACCAGAAGAGCTGAAGCAGCAAGAAAATACAGATTGACTCTCAGGTACAGAAATCCCTGAGATCTGCTTCAGCAATGAGATCTTATCTGAAACAGCACAGTTTGAGAAGTATTTCAACCCAACAAAGAAGCCAAAGCCAGACATGTCCCAGAGATGCACACCCACCACCTTGGAGTCCAAGAATCTGAGGTACCAAACTCGTCTAACACAGCACAAAGCTGAAAAATTCCTTAGGCAGTGCCAGAGGAGGACACCAGTGGTCCCTGTACCCCCAGCCCTATGTCCTCACTCCAGCATTTTGCTTAATACCTCAACCACATTTTCACATATTTGGTGTTTAATTGTATTTTTCTCCAATGCATCCTCTTACATCATTCCTGTGTATATTTACAGTCTGTTCTGAGGATGACTTACATTTAAACCCCAGCATTAACGCAGTGAAATCTTTTGCACTGAAAAGTCCAGAGACATAAAGCATAACAACAACAGTTTCCTAAATCTCTCTTACTTCAAGGTGCAGAAGAGGCTATTATTTTCACTTTGCTTCTGGATCTGGTTTTTGCTCCTTTTGTCAGGCTGAGTAGCATTGTAATCTTAGAGGAATTAGTTGTTATCCAGCCTTGATAAGAAGGGCAGAACTGCTCCCTGAGCTTGTAGCTTGTAATTGAAGTCCTGTTTGATAGAGGAGTTGTGATACTCTTTGCACATTTGTTTCACTAATGAAATGTTTCAAAAATATTAAAGGATCTAAAGATGTTAAAATGTCTGGATTCTGGCAAGTTCTTTGATAAGTTAATTTTACATTCAAAACCAATAAAGCATTGGTCAAAGTGACAGGATTTGGATTTACCCTGGATAATTCTTTTGCTTTAAGACACTTCAGTTGAATCAGTTAAACTCTGGCTGTGCTTAGTCATAGGGTATGTCAGTGCTAAAATGCCTTGGTAATTAAAGCAACACTGAGGAATATTTTGATTTAACTTAGCAAAAGATACATCAGCTTAGCTGTAACCAACAGGGAACACATTCACACTGCAAAAGTGAATTTAAGGGTCATTTGGAAAAATGGTGCTAGCTACCAAGAGGCTACAAGTCAAAACAGCCATGGCGGGGAAAGGAACAAGGAATTTGTGGGGACGGGAGAGAAGGGGTGTTAGGGAGAGGGTGTCTTTAGGGCCCTGGTAATGCACAGAGGTATCTTGCTGGTCTCAAGGCTGAAGTGCTCCAGCCCCACTGGGGTATTCCAGTATGAGCCCTCTGGAGGTGGGATTTCCCAGAGTGAGTAACCATCCTGCAGGAGAGTACCTGAGTTACAGAGGGAAATATTTTACATTTAGAGAAGAGATGAGATACACTTTCCAGACTACTGTGCAGTGAAGCTATATCTGCTTTGAGCAGGCACTTGATTGAGAATGAAATTTAATAGTTAAGTGGAGAGATCTACTTCATGTTTGTCTCCAATCCAGCTGTGTCATTTTAGGTACTGGAAACTATTCAAAAAGTAAGTAATCTTATTGTTCAGGAAGGTACATGCAGTCCTGTAAAGCTGCTTTATCTCCATATTGCTATTTTCACACAGAGCAGGCAGACTTAAATTAGAACTGTTTGAAAAACTGCCAACAAATTGACAAATAGAACAAAATTAATGTATTTTGTCTCCTTGAAAGCTCCATTCTTCTCACTGAGAGGAACTGAGCATATTCCCTTCTCTTGCGGCTCAGTACATCACCATTCCACAGGATGGCCAAGCAAGAAGGAAATTGGGAAGATTGCATTTTCAGACCTTCAACAAAAACTTCAAGAGGTGTTCCTTCCCCTTGATCATTTTCCTTGAACTTTCCAAAGTGCTTCCAGTGTAACCATGCTATGCATAAACCTGGCACAAACTACCCAAGAGCACAGACTGGTTTCGTAGCATCATTAGCATCTCCTTTCCCAGTCAAACCTGACACCAATTACACAGGCATAAATTTGCTCTCTCACCCCTTTGTAGCACTTACTCCTGGCCAGATTTGGCACAGATGCAGAAGGCAGCAGCAGAACAGTTGCAGAGGAACATGAAAACAGCATCAGAAGCTCTCCTTCCCACTCAGCAAGTTATTCAGCAGAGAGAGCTTATGGATTGCACTAAAGCAGGTTGATTTTATAAGCATCCTGGTACCAAAAAACTCATTTATTTTTAACTTTCTGAGTTGGATGAAAGGTGACTAGATCCAAATACCAACTTTGAATTTTTAGTCCATTGAAAGCCCTGGGGCCCATTGGTGCTGCAATCGTTGGCAGAGCTGCAAGTAATCAGTGGCTGGCTCTGCGTTTACACAAGGGAGCTGATTGATTACTGACTGCCAGCATGATTGCCCATGCTGCAAATATTTTTCTCTGGACAGTTCTCCAAGGCAGCCTGGTTGTGAGGCTAACAAGCACCAAGAGAAGGGTATAGCAGCAGATCAGCCATTTTTAGAATGTTTAGGTTAACATCCTAACGGCAATGTTCAAGTGGTGTGAGACTCTGGAAGCCCCCACAGCCTTTGTGGGGTGCCATAAGGGTGCCATGTGTGTGCCATAAGGGTCAACCAAGGTCTTGTGGCCAATGTACCACACCTTCAGTGGAGAAAAACAAATCGTCCCTTCCTTCCACATGACATTTGCAGGGACATCCTGCCCATATGTTTTGTGAGGAGGGAGAGGGTTTGCTGTTTTATTCTCACCCTACCTGAAGGCACAGGAGGCCATTTTCCCTTCCTTCTTGGTTTAAACCTTCCCATCAAAAGCACTCCACAGGACCTTGCTTATAATGCAGATTTTACTGGTCCTACAGAAACCGAGGACCTCTGTATTCTCTAATCCCTATTACTGAGTAATAGAATAGTTTGAGTTGGAAGAGACCTTAAAGATCATCTCATTTCACCCCCCTGCTATGGGCAGGGACTCCTTCCACTAGACCACGTTGCTCAGGGGCCTGTCCAGCCTGTCCTTGAATACTTCCAGGGATGGAGCAGTCAGAGCTTCTCTGTTCCAGTGCCTCACCACCCTCACAGTAAAGAATTTCTTCTGAAATTCTTTTTATTATTTTATTTGCAAATAGAAGAAAACATCTCTTTCATTAATCTCTCTTGTAAAATCTGCACTTATTTACAAACAGAGAGAGACAAGTTCCCTTCTGGGAGCTATGATGGTTGGTATGAACTGACATCCTTCGTGACTATTTCAAGCCTTAAACTGAATAATGCAGAGAGATAGACCACATCTTCCTACCAGTCAGAGTTGCTTTCAGGCAGAGGTGAAGCCAGAGGCTACAGCATGCTTGGTATTATGTCAGTAAATTGAACATTTGCTCCCAAAATGCTGCTTTTGGGAACAAAAGGATCATTTTTCCCTAATCAAAGGCACCAAATAAATAAGAAGACTATTTCATGCCATTTTTGTGTTTCACACCTACAGTCTAAAACCCAGGCAAACAAATAAAAGAACACAGCGAATTTCTGGCAAATGGCATAGACGAGACAGTCAAACTACTCCCAAGTACCCCAAGCTTTCCACAAGAGCCTGTTACAGGACACTAGTAATTAAGATTGCAGAAAAAAGTGTTGGCAGCTACCGATGATCGGAAGACACAACCAGCTTGATTTATGTGGATTCTTCCACTGCTTCAAGACAAAGTCCAGTTTTAAAATTAAATTTCTATTTGCCTCTGATACCCTTTTTAGCACCTGACACAGCAATAACAATGCCAAGAACCAAGGCAGTGAGGTATTGAACAAGGGTGTTGATTAAATGTGCAGGAACAGACAGCGCACAAGTAACAACACAAACTCTTTCTCCAGCCAGTTTGTTGTGTCTGCTACAGGCACAGCAGCTTTATTAGCTGCTGCCCAAATACATATTGAAAAAGGAAACTGCATTATTTCAATCAAACTGTATTTTTCAAGGAACGAGCCCGAACACCTTGCAAGAGCCAAATGGATCCAGAAGGCTGTAGATGAGCTCCCACCACTTCCATTGGCTTTCCCTCACACTTGGGATATGTGTTGTTGTTATACCCACACTATCTAGCAGTGAAAAGATAAGTCCTTTTTGCTACCTTTTGACTTTTTTCCTTTTATAGTTAGAAAAAGGTTTTGCAAGCAATAGCCATCTCTTATTATAAGCATGCCAAAAAATAATTGTACCCTCTATACATCACAACGTTTGGAACAGTAGGGTAAAAATTGCTACTGGCTTTGAGCTGCAACAGATGGCAATGCATCAGGAAAGGTGATGGAAGGGTGTGGATGTTCCCAGCAACTACTCATAGACACTTCCAACTTTTCCCAAGCAGTTGCTCATCACCAGTTTTTTGTTTCTTTCCATCTTTCTTTTTTTCAGGTTTGACCTTTCTTGCTCCTGCTCTCCCAAGAAGAGGCCACATTGACTCCAAGTGACATTTCAATCACAGAGATAGGTCTCAAGCACAATATATTATTAAAAATCCCTCTAAATCAGAGAATGCCATAAAACTTCAAATGCTGCAGTTCTGACGCCATTGAGCAGTAAAATAAAGTTTCTGCTACAGACACATGCATTGGCTGGGGATATCTTGCTGAAGGATGCATAGGGAAGTAAGAGCAAAAGGGTTTTTCAAAGGTGAAAAGAATAAAATAGAAAATTCAGCAAGCTGAAGGTTCAGCTGAAATACATTTCCATTCCCTCAAAAAGAAGAAAAAAAAGGTTTTCTTTCTGAACTGACACCTTCATAGGCCATTTCAAACCCTCCTATTTTCACACATAATTCTACAGTCACTGGAAAGGTGCAGATGTCCACAGCAAGGCATCATGAGTGTGACCTTGTTTACTCCTTGGTGACACGCTGATGGGACAGATCTCTTGCAGCTCTTCCCCTTCTGCTGATACAACTGAAAACTCCCATGTGAGTGGGAACGCACTGCAGTTCATGTCAAGGATAATGGCAATTTCCACCATTGCTTTTGCTATTCTGGATATTCATGCAAAGCTTTGCTTTGTCATCAGCTTGGCTGTTTAGCAACAACATTCTCAATAACAATTTAAGTTAATGATCAAAAATTTTTTAATGAATACTTTAATTACACTTAGTTGCTGGAAGCCCCACCAACATTCTGTTGGTCTGAGTTTTAAAAAAGCACATGAAAGAGTACTGGATACAAGAGGAGCCTTTGCAACTAAGTGGATTACTAAAATCAGTGATACGGGGTAGTCAAGAGAGGCACTGAAGTCCCTACATCAGATTCCAGCAAAGCCCTTAGCACAGCAGAGAAAGGTCTGCTCTGCAAACTTTGGCATCAAGTAAGATGTAAACTTCTGAAAGAAAATGGTAATACTGGTGCCCTTATTTTTCTATATGACAGCAGCTTCTCGAATAGTGCCTGTGTCCTCTCACAAATATTCTCAACTCCATATGTGCCCTTCCTGAATTTGAGCAGTGTGGCCATGGGGTTTTCCAGCAAGGGGGGGATGCTGGGGGAGATCCTGGCACATGGGTCACAGGGTCAGCAGGTGGATTAGCCCCAGAGCATCTCCTTGGCAGGCAAGAGGAAAGCAGCACCTTCCTCTACCCTGGCCAGCTCTCTTGGGGCTGAGACAGAAGTGTGTTCATGCCAAACGTGCAGCTGTGACAGAACTACCCCAGGAAAGCAACTCTGCAACAACATCTCTTCTATGGCAGAGCAACCTTAACTAAATGTAGCTGTGCAGCCAAAGCCCCCTGATCAGTGCTGAGGCAGCAGCGGTGCTTGAGGACAGCACCCTCAGCACTCACCTCCATCTTGCAGCCCGGCATTACAGAAATGGGCCAGGCATAGTTTCAAACCCCCATGAATTCAGGGGCACCAATCCTTTTGTCCTCCATAGGACTGGCTTCCATCCTCAGGATAGATTCCAATTCTATCTACATTTCAGTAAAATACTACTCATTTCAACGGAGACCATTCAGATAAATTCCAGTTTATACAGATGCAGAAGCAAATCTTCCCTGCAATCACCCAGGGCATCTGCAACCAAGAGGCATCCTGGCAGGATGCATGAATGGCCTGATTTTGTCCATTTTCAAGAGGGAATACATATGTATAGCTCTGCATCCAGCTCAGCCTGTGCAAGGCTCTGCTCCCTTGATGAGCAATCAGTCTGCTGCAAGAACAAACGCATAATGACTGCCTTCAGCTGCTAATGCCACTGCTTTTTCTGGGACAATATCAAGGCCTGAACTGCAAATTCACATCTGGCCTTGTTGGAAATTAACTGGGAATCAAAAGGGGTTAGCAATTAGCCTTTGGAAAAATCCTCACTAATTCCCGAGCAGGGAACAGGACACCAGAGTCCTCAGCGACATTTCAGAGGGATTTGGTGGTGTGTGTGTAATATGGGGGATTGTGGATTTATTTTAGGGAAAGGCTCTTCTCGTTTTTGGCTTTGGACTGTGAAAGAATTCAGGAACAGTGATTTTCCAAATGTATGGTGATATTTATTTTCACAGCACAATGCAATTTGACTGCAGTTTCCCACTGTGTGCATTCAATTTCCATGAATGTTATTGGGATTAAGATTTTTCATGGCTCTTTTATTTTGCCATCTTCAGTGAAAACTGGCATTGGTATTTGTACACTTGCTCTTTTCTTGAAGTCTGACAATATTCTATTCTGCTAAAATCCCTAAAACTCTTTAAGGTTTACAAATTCATGCCAAAAGATTGGTTTCCAACATTTAACTTGCTTAAAGGAGGTATTTATTTTTAGCTGTTAAAATCACCAGTAAAATTAATTATTTTTCACCCAGTTTAACTACACTTTAGTCCAGTCCTCACACACCTAAGAAGAATAACCAAATCAGCTCTAGTCAAGCAGGAATAAAATATGGCACTTCCCTACTTTTCCATCAAGTAAATAAATCAATTGGAAGAAAGGAAGAAAATAGGTGAACTTTCTAGTATTGTTGGGGATAGTACTATAATTTTTTGTCTGTAAATATAAGCCGAAAATCACTATTTTTTGATGAAAAAAATAAAATTATGCTGCCTGCTCTTCCAGGGAGTCAGTATGCACCATCGACTGCTCCTGCATCCTGCTCCTGCGTCACAGTATGGTGCCACGGCACTATGTAGGTTGGGCTAGCTCGAGGACCACTAGTGCCAGGCACCCACCCACGCGGGAGAGGGTGGCGGAGGCTGCTCGCAGGCGCGCGGGAGGGTTGGCGAGGTTCCAGCCTGGACTCGCCTAACCCACCGGTGGTCAAAGCATGCTGAGGAGGTAAGAACGAGGCGGAGGGAACTTCTGCGTGGGAGAACAGGAGTGGGTTTACGTCAACTTGGAAGTCCCGCGCGNGGGGGGAAAGGGGGGAGATGGCAGCGGCCAGTTATGGGGGGGGGGGGGACCTGTATACCTCGCACAGCCCTCTGGGCACTCACAGGGCTCCTGGGCTGCGTGGGTATTAATCCAGTGCACCTGTTATGGTATTGCTGGCCGGGGAATTGGCCATAGCACACTGCAACAGTATGGCTCCTAAAAGCCACTGGGAATTATCTCCCTGGTTCACCCAGTGTTCCAAAACCTCTGTGGCTGCTCCTGATCATGTCACCCGACAGGCTCAGGGGAAGACGAATGCAAAGAAAACTGCTCTCATTCATATTTCTCCTAAGTATTTAGAGTGGTTTGCTGATTCACTTTGCAGTTTAGCTTGCAGCAAACTCAAAATTAAGTTACTAGAGAATAATGACCATTAAGTGACTGAGATTGTTTTGTTTCTCTGAGCCTTAGCAACAGCGATTTCACTTGCCTGTTGCTATAACAACTCTGGCGTGCACATCAAGGTCACCAAGCCCACTTTGCTTCTTGCCTGTAGCTATGTTTCTGATGGCTTATATGCCTCATTTTTATTGTAGATTCGTACATGGTGACTAGGAAGAAAAGGTACTTTTTCATCTTAGGAGCAAACAAAGCACTCAAAGATGAGCATTTCTCAAGGTAAGAGAAAATGGACAAAAGACAAAGCATTTGTGGGAAATGTTCATTCTTAATGGGAAAGCAATTTTTAGGGAAAAAAGTGTAGAAATATATATATGAGGTCCAAAATACCCAATATGCAAGGAATCAAACTGGCAGTAAATTCTAGCTTAGAAAGATTAAGAAAAATTTCCTGAAGAGTGGATATGAGTTCCTGGATTTCCAAGAGGACCTACCAGCCTGCTTGAGTAAGTGAGCACTGGCACATCAAGGTCCCTCATGTGGCATCTCAGATATTGAAGAATTCTGACCTTGGTGCTTAAATAAGTTTAGCTCCAATGGAAACTCCCCATTTAGTGTTAATCTAAGAATCCACAGTCCACAGCTGTGCACTGAGGCATGCTGGCCTGAAATAAGCTGGAGCTGGAAAGCAGGAGAGGACCACTAAGCTGATGAATTGCAAAGCCCCAGGTCAGGTGAGAAATTGCTTGCAGCATCATTTTCCTCTATTATTCCTTCCACAAATGTTAATGGATGCAAGTTTTACTCCATATTATTTATATCATACATAATTTTCATTGTATAGAAGGGTTATAAAACATTTTTTTAATGCAAGTGAACCACATTAATTTGTCTCGTAAGCCAACTAGAGGCACTTTCAAAGGAAAATCTAAGCTTCTACATTACCAAAGCATTTTTTCTGCCACGTGGAGGGAGAGAAAAGAATTACTCTCTCTGAACAAAATATAAATAACTTTGCCACCTCATCTTACAGCTGGTTGATTACAGCAGCCAGTAAATGAAAGACTTCACTGTTTATTTGTCAGATTTACTCCAAAAATACCAGGGAAAAAGATGAAATGTCCAGAATTGCAGAGGATTTTATGAGGCACTAAATAGTTCTGTGAATCAGGACTGAAATATAATTTCATATATGTGTGTAGTAGTTGGCTACAGGACAAGATAGATAGAAAGACAGACTTATGTATTCATAAGTGCACATCGATGGATAGACAGGCAGCCATCCATACTGGAGTTTGACCACAAAATGCCAAATTGCAGTTTTGCTTGATCATTTCTAGTAGGCCCAGCTGGTCTGGCAGAGATTCTAGCTCAGCTCACCCTGAATCTTTATAGAAAAGGCAGAGCAGTAATTTAATTTTCCAGACAGGAAACAGAAGAAAAGGAATAGCTACAGACCTTACAAGCCCGCTGGGGCCAGGCAAAGAATTTCCCATGTTTGGGGACTCCCAAACATGCAGCCATGACACAGGACCTCCATCGTGTTTCCGAGTTCCTGGCTAAACAGCAAGGGGTTGTTTTGGAGCTGACACCAAAGAATGACTGAAAAAGAACTGGTTGGCTTTTTGGTTGCTATTGTGCTCTGGTGATACATACAGAGCATAAAGGTAGAAGGCAGAGGTGTTCTTGGCAACGACTACTGCCACGAGCAAGTTCAACACACACTAGATTAACTAGTTAAATAGGAATTGCCAAATTTAAGACTATTCAGGAGTAATCCCAGTACTTATGATGGGATCCATGCCCTCTTAAAAAGACTTATGACAGCTGTCATACCCCTGGTGATGGGTGTGGAGAAAGCGTGTGCTGCCTGCATGCACCAGCATGAACACAGCCTGGGTGGAGGGGCTGGATGTGGCAGGCAGGATTGGGGCAGCTCTGGAAGTAGTGGGGAGCTGATGCCAGCTGCTTCCACGGGTAATGGTGGGAAGGATGGTGCATCAGGAACCCAGAAAGATCTGTGAGGAGCTGTCTGGAGTCCACAGGAAGGTGGTAGTCAAAGTCTAACATGAGAGCACAGTCTGTCCTGCTGAGGGTATATGAGGCTGAGGAGAAATTGGTTTCTGAACACTTTTATGTATTCATCGGATCTAAATTTATCCTTTTCAAAAGTTGTCTTATTTAGTGCATGTTCTAGACACCCAGTGTTAGGCCACTTTAATAATTCAAAGTCCCTTTGATGTCCTTAGTGTAGTCAGTTTACAGGAAAGCCCCAACACTCCCACCCCAGAGCCCTTGCTGACTCTAGGTCCCACCAGAGACAAAACACTAAACAGCTAAAACAGAGCCAAAGTCTCAGTATTAGTCCACCTTGAAATCAAGGGAGCTCACCCTGTTCACCTTTGGTGAGCTGCAGCCCATAAAGCTCTGCCTGCCTACAGGTATTAAAAGTGTGGTGCTTAATGCCTTTTGCCAGAAAATAAGTGGAGGTGTATCTCAGGAAAACAGCACATTCAATTGCCGCAGATTCTGTTGCTTCCCACATCTCTTGTTATTACGTTAATAACCGAAGAGGAAGTCTGGGTAATCATAAGTCGCAAGGCTGTAGGAGCCGACAGCTGTGATACCACAGCTGTTGATAGCTCAGCACAGGCACGATAAGATGGCAGATAAAGCACGTCGTGACTGTCAATAAGGAATTGAAGTGGTTGCCTAATTTTTTACCACGCACACACCTCCCCTCCCCAAAATGTCACTCATCTTTCTTCTCCTGGTTATTACAACAAATTCATTGCTCCTACAATCAGATACTAGCCTACAAGTAAAGACATGCATGTGTCAAACATTGATTACGACTGCTTGAGTCAGCAAAGGGTTAAATGAGAGAAAATGAAGTCAGCCCAGAAAGAAAGTAAAACAAATAACTGAATTAAATCCATCTCTGCTGGTGTAGCCTGGGTTTTGCCATTAAAAAAAAACTCAAAACGTCCAGAAACCTGAGTTTGCTTGAAACATCAATAAACTTTTCTTTAAATCATTGTTTAAAGCTCACAGTTCACATACCAGTAAAAGTGCCAGAGTGGCAAAATGAGTCTGGCTTTGAGACTCCTTTGTGGAATGAGCTTCCTAAAATGGTGGCTGTTAGGAAGGTTTTACATCCAAGCACACATCCATTACCACACATAAAAGTAAAAAGTCATCCTGTGCAAACTGACTGAAGCCTGGCAAATATTTTAAACCTTTTGTGATTTTAAATGACACACAATGATCTTCTGTTTTCACATCACTTACTGCCTCTGAGACACACAATTTGTTAGCATGCCTGGGGTCACAAGCCAATGGAGCAATGCTGAATTACAGCAGCTGGGAGGGTTTGCCTCCTCCTAGCTACACATTCTCTGCAGTCTTTACACAGTGCTCCTATAGGTGCTACAGAAACAGAGGTGACTGCTGACACAGGAGGATGCTGGATAATGCATATGGACGTGGACTCATCTTTCTTTCTCTGAGCCCTGAAGGAGGCTGCCAAAGGCTCCCACAGAGTATTCAAAGATCCTTGTCCAGCACAAGGAAAGTCCCGTGAGAAAAGGGAAAACAAAAATGTTAGTGAGAAACCCAATCTTGACCAATGTGACCAAGACAGGAACTTTCTTGGGAAGAAAGGAAAAAAATAACCCACAAAAATATGGCCCGAAAAGGCAATGAAATACCTGCTTCTGGGGGAGACTGTGGGGTCAGCAGTCCAGGCTGGATATGAGAAAAGCCTCCACTGCTGCGAAGTCAAACATCTTAGCAAAACATGTGGCCACTCCTGCAGCTGCTGGCCAATTCAACCTTGATGCTCCAGGCACCCCAAGCACCCACCTTGAACAGCAACTTTAAATTTCACTATAGAGGGCTGGTGTTGGTACAAAATCATGCAGTATGTTTAAAGTAGTGCTTTTTACCTTCTATTTCAGCAGAGCCTGCTGGGGCTTTGCAGAGATTTCAGGGGGAGGTTGTTGCATCCTCCCCCAAGGAGAGACCACAAGCTCTGCACACATAGCAGCAGGTGTGTGAGATGTCTCCTTGGGAAGATCCCATGGGATGGCCCTCTGCTGCCCAGATCAACACAGAGCCTCCAGAGAGAAAAGGTTTCCTTTTAATTAACTCAGATCTGACTTCACATAAGTTTGTCACAGCCCCAAACTTTACGTACAAATTCAAGATTACCAGTTAAATAAGAAGAGACTTGACCTGGAAAAAGTTCCAGCTTAGGCAAAATTCATCTTTTTTCCTCCTCATTTTTAGCAAATATAAAGATGACTGGCTATTGTAGGTACAGCTCTGCCCAGAAGCATTAGCTGTTAGTCAGCTCACAATAATTAGTCATCTAAGATACCATTTTTTAAAGACCTCAAATAGCTCCATCTGCATGTTACACTGAGGTCTTGAAGCTCAGTGCAAGAGAACAGGATCCTGTGCTGGGAACCCAGGAGGAAAGGCACAGTGAAAGAACAGGACAGAGTTGGCAGCTGCATGACCATTTTGCCTACTCAGTCTTCCCATAACGAGGGAGAAAAGACACTGACAATATTTGCTGGTACTTCAAGCCCTAGGCAGTTAAAAGCACAGTGCTGGGAATATTGTTTTCATCACTCCTGATGTGCTGCTGCAGACTCACCTCCCTGTGCTGAGTGGGGACCGTGCAGTCCTGGCAGCATCACTACAGGCTGTGATGGTCCCTCACCTCAGGTCTGCTTTAGGAGGGAGGATTTCTGCATGGGGCGATGGGCTGAGGAGCCCCACAGGGCTGGCAGTGGCAGTGTTGTTCCCCTATCCATGAGCCATGTGGATCCAGACCTTTCCTGATACACTCTCCTCTACAAGGAGGAAAGAAAGAAAGAAAGCAGGGTTAGAGATTCTTGTCCCACTCCTCCTCAAATCAACCTTTTATGATTAACTTAAAGGGGAAAATGAGTCCCTTGGGAAGGAAAGACATGAATCTTATCAATTATTTGAATAGGGTGGGATGCAGTGACATCAGCAGATAATGAAGTAAATCTAAATTAAGCCACTTTTTTTTTTTACAAAAGCCAGAACATCTGGTGTTTGACAGTGAGACCAATCGAGTCACCAATTAATCTTGCAAAGTGCAATTGCTCCTCATTTTTCTGTGTTCAGTCTTTTCTTCAGTCCTTACCACTGGTGTAGAAAATAAAAAATAGCTTGTTGAATGGACCACTGCAGAAATTTTGTCATGAAGAACTCATTAGGTCAGCAACGAAGTGATTTATCAGAGACTTGGATTTCAGATCATCTTTGCTTGTACAACCAACTTGGTGGCAGTGCTTCAAGCAAAGGCTTACTAATTACCATCAAAGCAAGCATGGCTCATCAGCAGCAGCCAGTTCCTGACCAGTGGAGTGGAGACTGAGAAATACAATACTTCCTGTCCTCTATTATATCCTGTCAGCCATCCAGATGTGATGCAAGGAGTGGAGCAGGTATTAATACTTCCCAATGGTGATGAGAGGGAGTTCATATGCTGGAAGAGATGCCGAAAGCAACATGAGATTGCTTTATGTCTACTTCTCCTAAGCCCCTTCTGCCTGATCCCACCAGCCCTTTGTGGGAGTGGATGGTTCCTCAGCACATGGCAGTGATGAGCATGGTCTTACGCAGCACCTGACCTTATATAATCCAACATGTGTCTGATGATATTTTTCAGTTCCCTTAAGGTGAAAACTACCTTTCCATGTTGGTCAGAATTGTGTGTCTGTGCTAATCCTGTTCTTCCATCTGCCTAAGCTGAGAGAGCAGAGTGGAAAAAGTGGGGAGGGAGGACATGATTTTTTTAAAAATATCAAACCCCTAGGTTTCTGTCGTCTGGAACGTAAGATCAAGTTCATCATCTTTTTCAGCCCATCACATGTACAACAGATATTTTTTCTTGCAAGACAGATTTCACTTTCTTAACTAAGTTATTTCTCAGACAAGAAGAAAATCCACTGCTAAGTACAGCTTCAGGAATAAGCCAAATATGTGCCTCCCTCCCATCCCCATCTGTACTACATTTTCCATTCTCAGCTCTGCCTCTGATTCTTTCCCACCAGCTGGGTCTTGATGTCTCTCCTCACCACCTTTCTCTCCTTTCCAACTGTTTTTCCCATTGGAATTCCTTCCCCTTTCTGCCAGCATCCTCCTCTCCCTCAGCACGTGAGCTCAGTTTCATCAGCAGTGAACTCTCAAATGCATAATGTTCAAGTGAATTCAAAACTAGTCAAAACAAGGTCATCCATCAATAGCTTTTAATGTCAAGAGCTCTGACGACAGGAGTGGGGGTGGAAGGCAGGGCCACAGTGCGTATTCGGGCAACAATGAAACTTGTTAAAGAGCAATTAGCTGTGCTCCTGTAACAGGTTGGCACTGCACTTTTGCCAAGGTGAGAGCAGTCATAAAACATTTACAGTTTACCCAGAACAAGCAGCATCAAGTGCCTTTTACATCCAGCCTGCATCTCCTCAGCAATCATAGGAGACCCAAACTTACCTTGGGCCAAATGGTAATTGCATTTTTAAATAACATTAATCACTTTTTACCATGACTTTTCAGTTTGCTGAGTCAAATGTCATATTCTCTAATTCTGGGCAGCCCTATTGCTGCCCTGTGAGCATTACTTAAATGGATGGAATTGGTTATCCTATACCTGAGCCACAAAGCATAAACGTAAATAAAGGAACTTCTTTCTTTACAAATATTAGTCTAAAATAATTTGTTCATCCAAAAATTCATTAGCAAAGTATAGTAACACTATCTTTAGGAGCTTAATCAGATTCAAAACCCCATTCCATGCAGAAGAATCTGTACTTCCTTTATATTCAGGGCTATTGAATTATTTCCACGTACATGGGATACAGAACTTTAACATGCGAATCTGGCAGGATTTGGCTGCTGCAATCCTACCTGGTATGAAATTCAAGGGCTGAATTCTAAGAAGAGATGAATTGAAAGAAAGCAGCTGGAGAGGCTGCTTGACAAACAGCATGTATCTCCACTAAGACCTGAACACACTGGGTAGGATTTCCATAAGGTGAAAAATATGGCTGTAAGCCAGATATAAAAGTGGAAAGCAAAAACAGCGTAAAAAACTGAGTACCTGAAGAGTAACGAGAGAGCTGATGCTCCCTGCATGGCTGAAGTGCTGAGTATGCTACTGACTGAGATGACAGAGTTTTTGGACAATATGGGAAATCAAAGAATGCCAGAGAGCTGGAGATACAGCATTGTTCTGCATCCCCTCCTTTCCAAATGAGGGAAGTGAAGCAGAAATTGAGTAATAGGGAAAAAAAGCTTGTGCCTTCAGTGCTGGGAAAAATCCTTGTGCAGAAAGAAAGGGCCATGGACAAAATACACCCAGTGAAGGACTAAGAGCCCATTTCTTACTGCAGTGCCTACCTGTGTGGAGACAGCTCCTCTTACTGCCCTGATTAGTTACTCCACAGAGGAGAGACCAGGTACTGCTCCTCACCAGCCTCCATGCCTGGAGGCAGAAGGCAGGAACACAGCAGCTCAGCTTTTATGTCAAATGATGCAAGGCAGACCAAGCAATAGGTATTTTTCTCCATTAATTGAAGAAGATATCAAAGTCCAAGCTTGCTGAGCACTTGATTTGGTCCCTAGTCAGCCCAGGAGATATCAACAGGGAGTTTGGCAGCACCCAACACTCACAAGTGCTCAAAGAACATTCCTTATCAATGCCTTTCCAGAGCAGAAGGGAAGGGAATAATTTTGGCCTCATTTGTGGTGACACAAGAGTTGCTTGGCTTCAGAAACAACCATCTCTGGCAGAATGAGGACTAGAAGCCACAATTCCTGGGTCTTGCTTCAGCAGCACAGCAGAAGTGCTGGCCCCAGGCTGAGCCCAAGCCCCGAGCTTTTGTCACAGCACCAAAGTGAGGGACAGACCATCACATTTTAGCTCCCCTCTTCATCTCCTCTCTAGCAATTCTGCAAATATTGATTAAGACTGTGCTGTTTGCTCGTGGTTGATATGTCCTTCCAACAGCTCGCTGTGGGAGATTTCAAATTGCTTCATTAGACCATCTCCTGTATATTTACCTACCAGCAACACAATAATAGTATGAAATTAAAAACACATTACTTGTAACTGCAATTATCCCATTATAGAAGCAGGTGAGTGCTGCAGAGGCAGTCATCACATTTTTACAGCATAACTACTTTGGATAAAAATTACAGGGAGGCAGGATTCTTACCTGTGAGAAAATAAAGCGGATCATTTCAGAGCCTTGGTTGTTTTGTGACAGGAGTTCAAATGAAGATATTCTAAGGTTAAAGTCAGGGTTTCCAGGTGACCTGCATTTTGCCTTCAGAAAGCTCCTCTTTTCCCTTATCACTGCAGCCTTTGTCACCTGTAGAATATTATTCAATAGGTGTTCTGTGGTTTTGTCTCCATCTTTCTCCAGAACCAGCAGACAACCACAGAAAATGAAATGGCACCTGCTGGTCTCACCTTTTTATGGAGGGTTTGTCCACCTTTACTATTCTCTCCAAATGGGAGAATTAAAGAGCAGTTTTTATCCTGTAATACAGATGAGAAATGTATCCATACCATATTTCTTGTGTCAAACTGATAGATCAAATTGGGAATGGGGGAGACACGTGGGGGATGTGGACTGAACAGAGGAGCATTAGCTCGACAGATGAGTACAGGGAGAATTCAAGTAAGAGCTATCCAGTCCACTCCCCAGAGCCCCGGGCAAACATGAAACCATTCAGTCCAAAAATCACTTCTAAATCTTTTTTGTCTGCCTACTGCAAGCTGTCCATTCCTCACACGAAAATTGGTGTTTCTAGGCACAAAGCTATAGGGAAAAGAGACTTGAAAATTTGCCTTTTCTGAGGACTTTGAAGCTTCCTCACTGTTTTGCAGAGCTGAGATAGCCATTTTCAAATGCTCCAGTGTTTTTACTAATTTTCATCAAGGGAGACTGGACCCTAGGTCCTTTGGAGCATCCAGAGCAAGAATATTTGCTTCTTGCTTGGCCTTTCAAGTTCATTTTTGTTTCAAATATTCAGAGCATTGGGGTTGTTTGTACTGAACATTGCAAAGTTATTGCCTCTTCCCACCAATATAAACTGGAATTTTATTTTGCAAAAATAGGACAAAATGTTTATTCCAGCCTGTCTCATGGAACCAAGTCCCACTTCTGATCATCTCTTCCAAGAGAGCCTCCACACAAAGGGAAGATGTCCTTAAATACCCTCTTTTTCTTGATGAGTACAGAGCTTTCTCCATCTGCTATCTGAGTATAGACATGAGCCCAAGCCTTGTGTCAACATGTTTCCAGCCTCCTTTCGTAATATGGAAATGACAGTGATTGCTGCTTGTGAAGATGAAATCAAATGAATAAATGAATGTCAACAGACTGTGGGTAGAGGCCCAGAGGTTGCATAACAAAGAGACTACAAGTGCACAGATGCAGTGAAGCCAAATTGGGTGCTCAGTGGATTGTCAGGGCTTGTTTTGGAAGCATGCACCTACTCATGTCACCAGCACAGCTGTCAGCCGATGAATTATTCCCAGTGAATTAAGAAACAAAAAATAACGTTCTCTACCCACCCAGTACTCATGCAGGCCATTTAGAGGCAATATTATGTGACACCTCTAGGTAAATCAGATGGTGAATTATTACAGCATAGTTCCTCTTCCCTGCAGGAACAAAGTCTGGAGATATCCTACAAAATCCTTACGATGTCAATGTCAAACTTGATAATTCTCACCCAAAAAATTATTACCAGCTGCACATGTGGCGATAATGTCACACTAAGGGCATGGCTGCATGGATGAGGACTGACAGACTTACGCTCCATGCCGCAGCTCTGAGCTAGCCAGATGCAAAGCAATTGTACTCCAGAAGCAGAGAGCCACATTAGCAGGGTGACAGCTTATGCAAGAAGAAAGGCCAAAATTTTTGCCCCTATGGTTTTCTGAATGCCTCTGTTCGGACTTATTTATCTCCTTTTCAGGTGCCTGTCTTGCCTGTTAGTCCTTCAACCTGAACTGGAATGCTTTCTTTTTAGCCTCCTCTCTTGCAGTAGGAGAACTACACAAACCAAGGCTGATTTCACAAGCCTGGCAACAGCTTCTTATATAAACAGCACACTTTTGGGTTTCGTTCCTCTCAAACAGAAATGCTACTTCAGCTTCTTTGTGCCATTTCCCCTCCAAAACTGCAGCAGCAGCAAAGCAATCAAGAAAGCATGAGGTAATATCCCATACAGAAGACCTGCTTCATTCCAAACAAACACACAAATAACCTCCAGCCTGAGACGGAGGAATGCACAAATGCTTAGAAGCTAATTCCCAAACCCAGCAAGACAAAGGCAGAGTTAAAAGACTCAAAACACCTGAGCAAGCAAAACAGCCTCTTATCCCTCGCTAAAGCAAACACAAAAAAGAATCGCATTCACTTTCCAAGCTGGCAAGCCAGCCATAATATATTGCCTGCCACAGCAATGATGATTGTTCTTGTGCTCTCCACCCCAGCCTGATACACACTCAGCAGATTCATAACTCTTTCAAGTTCTCCAAGATAAACACACAGGCGCTTGATAAAGAATTTCAATTATTATGTTCCTTGGAGCATCCAACATGCCACCTCCACCCCCAACACAATGGGAGATTTGTCCCCCACCACCCCAGGGACACAGTCTGCAGGTCAGCTCCAAAAGGACCAGAGATTCTTTGTGCTTCTGGAAGTCTGTCTTCTGTGCAGATGGGTCTCTGACTTTCACAACTGCCCATGGCATCCTCCAGTGCCCCGATCCCCAGCGGGATCACAGAGGAGTTGTATTTTGTTGGACACCAGTGCACGTGTCAAGGACACCCTTGCTCCACGCTGAACTCACCAGGGCTTTTTGCAGCCCATTTGTCTTCCCCTCTTCTATGCCTAGTGACTAAAGAGCTCCTGCTCAGCTTGACTCCTACTTCCCATGGCCAAATCTCAGCCTGAAACACCCTCTTCAAATGCTGGAGTGCCACAAATGGTGTGGGAAAACCACCCTCAGCCAAAGGACTCCAGAGTTTGGAAAACCATCTCCCCGTTCACTCTAAGGCCACAGTGGATTTATCTGACAACCAGCCTTTATTAGGAGGAGCTGCTGGGGTGAGAAGGGCACCTCAGGGTTCGGAGCTGCTGCCAAGAACCAGGAGAACACAACAAGACTTCCATTTAGATAAGAGCAGGTTATCTGATGCATTCAAATCTTGATTCACGGAATTTATCAGATTTACTTGTTCTGTTCAGTTGTGGAAAAACCCTGACAGTCTTTGCCCATCTCCACCATGCACAAAATCCTGAAAGGAAACTAGGTGTAGAAAGCTAGTGGTACTGTTGACGAAAACACAATATGTGTGCCCTGGAGGGAAGAGCCCTAGGAGGCACTCCGAGATTATGGTGATAGAAAAGGCCTCTCCCATGATGCTTTGTTCAATTATGTTAATGTACCCCAGTTCTGCTTCCCCGGTTGGCCCGTTGGCCTCCCCGCCCCTTTCTACCTTATCTGGACGGTTCTCCTATTTCCGTGTTCCCCTCATTGGCCCTTGCTCCCTCACCACGCCCTCAGATTTTCCCCATTGGCTCCCATACCCTAGTCCCGCTGGTGTACTGACCCCATGCCCTCAGATTATTGGTCCCTGATGCTCTCTCTCCGTCCCTACCCACCCCATGTATAAACCTGGGCCCTTCCGCTTTTGTTCTCTTCGTCCTCTATTTGTGTCTCTGCTTGGATCTATTTCACGCGCGTGGCTGGAATAAACTTCTCCCGTGGACTCTTTGCCGTCAACTTACTGAAGAAGCTATCCAGTTTGTGTGTGCGTGCGTGGGTGTAGTGGCCTGCTGAGTGGCTCCCAGCTGGAGATGCTTTTGGAAGGTTACAGCTTACCACCACCAGAACCCTGCCATAACACTGGGGACCACCTACATGTGTGCATGCACACAAAACAAACTGCAGTTGTCCATTTTCTGAGACAGCAACCAGCACATTCAAAGTGAGTATCTGCCCAGGACTGTCACATCTGTGGCTTCCAGCTACATCTGCTCTGGTATAAAATCCTCTCCTCCAAATCTCGTTAGTCCTGAGCTGCAGCACACACTGCAGATGGCTGGGAGGGCACTGAGCTTTGCATCCTCAGTCTATGGAAGCTATTGCTCATCTCCCAGCTGGAAGGTCTCTGAAAGCTCCTGCTCAGCTTGACCCTGGCCCCAGGTTCACCACCAGTTCTCCCAGTGGGTGCCACTGTCACCAGCACCTTCACCCTGCCCCAACTGCCCCAGTGAACATATGTGCTGCAGGGCTGGGGCCAGTGAATTCTTCCCAGCATGGGGTTTGTCACCCAGAGGGACTCTGCAGAGCCAGCCTCTGCTGTACCCAGGGGCTGATTGGATACCAACCCTAAGAGCCCATTTCTACAACAAAACCAGAATGGTTCAAATATTCCCAGTGAAATATTCTGCTTTTCACAAAGGATAATAGCTTCTGTAGCCTGTGAAGCACGACAGATGCATCTTGCATCCTTTACACAACTGTACTGGCTGATATACTGCCTTCATTTTGCTGCTCAACTTGGCTAAAACCAAGGGAGACACATGGATTGCTCCCTTTTCATGTTTCCTGCCTCCTCCTCCCCCTTCTCCCTATATCCTACTATTGTCACAATATTCTAGAATTCCACCATTTTGCCCTAGGTGATAGGAATAAAACCAAACTGGAGTCTTCACACAATTTAATTTTAGGTCCTTGAGAGCACTACTTAACACAACAAATGTGGGGAAGGAAATCCTCCAGACAGTAAATACAGAAATCTGTTTTAGGTGCTGCTTGTCCCACCCCACCAATCTCCTGACTGATATGTCTGGGGTAAGGTACTGTGGTTATCCTTCCTTCTGAAAACACAATCTCAATTTATTAATCATTAGAAAAAGGGCAAAATGAAACAGAACATCCCAACAAAAAAAAAAGATAGCAGCTACAGTCTTGCTATCCTGGGACCTGAAATCTGTGTGCTCTCCAAGCTTTTCTTTCTGGGAGTTTCTCAGGGATACACTGGGAATGGCCTCCCTTCCCACTGACTTTATGTCTCTGAATAATAAAAAAAAGAAAGAAATCTCTCACCTTGTCAATATTAACCCAGATTTGTTAGAAGTCTATTTGTCAGGGGCAATACTTTGCTGCAGTCACAGCATATTAGGATTTGCATTTCTCTGTAAAGTTGGGTTCATTTCAGAAACCCAAGGAACAGTAGTTACTGGACTTTGGTCTGTGCTTTAAATTCTACTGTAGTATAAAAAAAATCTGTAATTAGGTACAAGGAGTAAATGCCACAACATGCTGACCCAGGGCAGTTTTCTATGAGAGGATGCTGGTAGTTAGACCACTAAGACAATGTGATCACAGAATCAGGAGCAGCACAAGACACGAGGACTGCTCCCAGCCAGGCTGGTCCTGTCTTTTCCCGCCTTCAGAACCTCCACTGGGACCCTCTGGTTCCACTGGTTCCACTGGAACCCTCCACAGGTTCCACTGGAACTGGGCTGCCTCCACCATTGATGGCAACAGCCCTTCCCTGACTGCAGGAGCCCAACTTTTCTGAGGCACTGCTGCCTCTAGCACAAACTATTTCATCCCCTCTGATGTTGACACTTGACTCAGGGCTCAGTCCCTTGCCAGCACTGCTCTTGCTCAAGCAAAAAGGGCACCAAATGATGGCAAGCAGCTGCATGCTGACGTGCTCTTTGTATCATATGGGGAAGAACATCTGTTCTGCTTTCCTTTCAGCAAGGGTAGATGAGGTGCTTGACAGGCAGAGTTACATTTAGCCCAGCCCAAGCATCCCTGCCCATACATCTTGTCCCCCACCCTGTCCATGTCAATGACAAAGCCTTTGGCTGCATGAAAGCCTCCCTTTTCCAAAGCCACGAGCCCTGCTGCAATCCAGGCCTCCTGCCCTGGGGGTGTACACTGTTACTACAACAGACGCCTCTGGTCTTTCCTGGCCATGGCTTCATGATCCATGTTCTGTTGGTTCTTGCAGCATCTGCAAGTACTTGGCCCATGCTTTCTCCGTCCCTCCCCATGTTTCCTGCTGCCTCTGCAGACTCACTGTGGTTTACGCTATGGTCTGTAAGAGGAAGATCAGTGTGTTGGTTTAACGCAGCCTGGTTTTTGGTGGGGGTGGGAAAAAAGCTGTTAGAAACTTCTATGTCCGGCACAGAGCCAGTCACTGAAGGCTCTGACGATGGGCAGGTTACTAGCCCAATTAGACAAGTTGGTAACTCCTCTGTGATGACATATTTAAGAAAGGAAAAACCATGGGAAGTTCTTTTTTTCTTCTCCCAAGGGGTGGTGAGGCGGCCACCGGGGCCCATCCTGGAGGGGGGCCACTGGGGGCCACGTGGCCGGGGCCTTCCTGAGGCTGGGACCTCGCGGCTGGAGCCCTCCCGAGGCTGGGACCGTGTGGCTGGGGCCCTCCTGAGGCTGGAGCCGCCCGTGCAGTGCTGGTGGGGGCCATGGGGCCAGCAGCGAGAGACATGGTGAGCAATTCCCCGATGCAGAGCCTGGATGAGATCAACCTCTCAACTGCAACTTACAGACACCACCTTTCTTCCAAGTCAGAGAAAAAGGAAAAGTGAGGACACGTGAGGAAAACCAACATGGTGGCACCAAGGTCAGTGAAAAAAAAGGAGAGGGTGAGCTCCAAGTGCCAGAGCTGAGATTCTCCTGCAAGCTGTGGTGAGGACTATAATACAACAAATGGTTTCCCTATAATTCATGAGGTGCATGGGGGGGTGCAGAGATCCACGCGCAGCCCGTGAAGAAGAGTACTGACGCTGGAGCGCGTGGATACTGAAAAGCTGTAATCTACTGAGGAACTCAAACAGAGAGAGGTGACCCGTGCTTTTAGAGATAGAGGAAGAGAGCCTTCGCTTCCAAACTAGAACAGCTCATCCTTAAAAGACTAAACCCCATGAACTAAAATGACCCATGCTAGGCAGCTGTGGGAAGACTGCTTGGCCCATGGGAGGGGCTCACGTTGCAGCAGGTTTGAGCGGGACTGCTGCTTGTGGAAGTGAAAACCACGCTAGAAAAGTTCGCAGAGAGCTATCTCCCATCGGAACAATCCCACAGCACAGCAGAAGAAACACTTTTCTTAAGCATACTGAAGAAAGATTTTTAAGAAGTGAAATACTGACCAAAACCCCATGTTTTGTTTCCTTGCGCGGTTGGTGGAAAGAGGGAAGGACTGGGAAAGAAAGGTGTTCTGAAGGTTTGCTTTGGTTCTCATTACCCTTTTTCCTTTCAATTCTGTTACTAATAAATCTTCTTTATACTGTTTAAGTTTTGAACCTGTTTTGCCTTAAAGTGGGGTTTTTTTTTTCAATAATCCTTAACTCATGAAAATGAAGTTTTCAGTTCCCCCTCCTCTGCTTAGCTATAGCAGAGGAAAATAAGTAGATGGTTTGTTTTCGAGGGTGCCTGGCGCTTAGCCAGCGTCAAACCGCGACAGTCAGGCTCGCTGACTCCACCAGGAATCTCATACCAGCCCTGCAAACTGATAGCAGCCAGAGGCAGCTCTGGGCTAATGTCACAGCCGCAGCTTCAGCACATGGCAGGGCAACTCTGACCTAGTTTTAACCCTGCTAAATACGCAAAGAAAGAACATGAGATCATGTGGGCGAAAGCGGTCCAAGGGTTTTCCTATTTCCTCACTATTCTTTGCTACTTTATCTTTAATACTTACACCACATTGGAACATGTCCAATGCCACATCTTCTTATGGGTGTACCAAAAGAGGAAAAGCATGGTAACATTTGAAGGGCGGGATGCTTGGGGTGTTTTTTTTTCTCTTGTACAAGCTTACAGGAAGATGTGATTTTTCAAAAATTAACATTTTGACAAAATTTTTTAAAAAAATGGAAAACCTTTTTTGAGTGGAAATCTCTTTTCAGTTGCTTTACCTTTCCTTTTTGCCTGTTTTTTTCAGTCTTTTTGTTCTTAACTTAGTCATCAAGAGCTAAATGCTAGCCTGACTATCAATCTGACAGGCCTTTTTTGTTGTTTTTTTTTTCTTTTTTAAGAAAATGGATTTTTGTGCACTTGGCTTTATCTTTATTTCAACATCTGCCTTTTCGTTAGCATTTCTGGTTCACTTCCACCATAGAAAATACTCAAACTTCAGCTTCTCTTGATTCTTTATTAATAAACTCTAGACCATTGTGTAGTACATAACTACTTTTTTGCTATGGAAACACTATTTTATTTGAATCACCCCCATGGTTCTGGGTATTTCTGTTTTTCAGCATCTTAATTTCAATATAAAACTGTGTTCACTGACAGTGCAGAGGGCTTTACTGAGGGTAAGGGCAGCACAGCATCCTGGTCTATGTCCTTCAGATGGTATTGAAGCCCCTCAGCCAGGATCTGGTGATACCAAAGATGTAAATATGTCCTCTGAGTCTGAGAACACACCTGAGGCTGAGCTATGAAATTCCATCATGGCAAGAATGGGAACATTGCCTGGCATAGGGACTATAAGAACAGGTGGGAAAAAAGAAACCCTCTAAATACTTGCTACCAGTGATCATGAGAGAGAAGAGATGCTCTTCTCATCCAACACAGCTAGATGAATGGATATCCTCAGTGTAGTGCCATTTTCTACTCTGGAGAACACGAGCACCACAAAGCAGAGCAAGCAGAGAAATGTGAGGAAAGCTTCCTAGAGAGGAATTTCCTGTGGAGCAAGAGGACAGCAATGAGACACAAAGCAACAACCATGTTTTGAATGTGCTCCTGCTGCATGAGGGGCACTGCCACTTGATAGCACATGTGGAACAAATCCCTTTTGTTGTGATCCTGGTCAGAATGCTCAAGAAAAAAAGGCAGGGACAGGAAGACATGAAAACCATTAATCACTAGACCACAAGTGGTGTTATTTCTGGCATAGGTTGAGAGCCTGCTGAAGCAAGCATTAACTCCTATGAACATTCCTGACCTTGCTCAGGAAGGCTCTTAATTAAATGATTATGTCCCTTGACTTCTCCAAGTCTCAGGCATATGAGACTTCTGTGCTTTCCTCGGCAAGGCATTTTTCGAAATCAGGATCTCCATTATTACAGTCAACTAATTATTTGAAAAGCATTTTCATCTGGAGTCCAAGCAATCAAATTAAATACAGTTAATGTGGGTTTGGCAGGACCCCACACAAACAAAAGTTGCTCTGTTTTTGTGCAAAATTGGAAAATCAGTTTTTGCTAATAGCCTGGTGTATGAAATCTGCTGCTACAGCTTTTCACTGTTTACCCATCTTCTCTATTTGCTGCAAAACTGTTGATGCAATTCTGCTGTGATAAATGAAGCCCAAAACCTCACAACATCCTGCCTTTAGCAAAAGATCGTGTAGGAACCAGAGACTGAAAAAGAATGAGTTGTTCTGCTTTGCAGTAAAAGTTGATAAAGACAAGGAGCATGCTGGAAATGAAGGAGCATGATGAAAATAAAGGAATCAACTTTATGCCACTTTATCAAAAGAGATACAACAAGACAGTGATATAAATCATCAGGCTTTAGCAGCTATAGGAGATTTCAAGTAGGAAGGCAAACTGAGTAACACAAAGTAGAAAAAACATATGTATAAAAAATACTGCAAACCAAACCTCATTTTGGAGAGAACTGCAAACAAGCAGATGGACACTTTCTAATAAGCTCACAAGTCTATTTGTCTAATTACTTAATACTTTGAAATTAATTTGACTTTTTCCTCTGAACAGCTATCCTTACGGATCATTTTCCACAATGAACAGGGAGTAAAGTACACCTAAACCTGAAGACGGCATGTGTGTACTTTTGGCTCAGTGAATTAGAGTGCATCCTTTTTATAAAGAAATTCTGATGCAAAAAAAAATCATGAGACTTCATCGCTGTAAAACACATCAGTCATAGAAAGGATTAATAATCTGTAACTGCCATGAAGTTGTGTTAGAAGGCTCTCTATTAAGTCATAATTGGAATAAGAAGAGTCAGGCAGATGAATGAAATCTTTAGTAAGCAGAGAGGTATGGATTTTCACAATATGCTGAAGCAATGCAATAACAGAAGCAATGATCATTAATATTAGTTAAAAACCAAGATTAATCTCTAGGACAGGCAGAATTTCAGAGTAAAATACTTGAGTTGATGCAATGTCACTGGTGATGGCAGTTTTAATCACTGCTCTCAGCAAAAGGAAACAGTCTTTATTTGGAGGTCTGTGGGAGGAAAACTCCCTTCTGGCTCTGGGATGCTCCCAGAGATGCACTCAGGAGTAAAGCAGAGCTGTGTGCCTACCAGCCCAAGCCGCTGAGTGCTGGAATAAATGCAGCCCAGCTGCTCCCAAGCCCCAGATGCTCCTGCTTTGTGGGCAGCTGGAATGCACCAGGTAGGGATGCGCCCAGCAGGTAAAGGGTCCCTCACAGTGGCTTGTGCCATGCTCTCAGCATCAAAACTGTGTGTGTTGTCACGTTAAGCACTTCAGAGCTGTTTATAGTTTGCATATTTTTGCATTGTTATTGCACAATTAAGCTGAAGACTTCCAGACCAAGCTGTCCCAAGAGCACAAGGAAATCCAGCGGCAGTCAACTTTCAATCTGGTCAATCAATCAGAGGTTTAAAAAACAAACTGGGCCCATGTGTGTCATGCATGTTAGGAAGACACAGGCAGTAGTTTCTTTTACAAAGAACCAAACCTTTTTCAGGCTAGCATATGTATATTAAGTGACATCAAGCATCACTTGTATAAAATGATACTTTTCAAGGACCAATTAAGAACTGGTTTAGACTTTTTCTCTGAGGTTCCCCAGCAAAAAGATTTCATTTTGACATCCTCAGCATTTTGTCTAAAAACACCTGTCTCATCAGGTTATCATTTCAACTAGAGAAGGGACTTGAGAAAGAAAACAGATGTCTGATGCATCCTCAACAAGAAAACATATGCCATGAATATTTTTATGGTCTTTTTTTTTTTCTCTTACTGTTATTACCATGCAAATAATGTGCACGGGAATCTTTAAACATCTTCTAACCATTCAGTAAATAATTTCACAGAATAATGAATTCAAGTACTGTGAATCAGCCCCCAAAATTTAATGACTTCTTTTAGTTTTTATGTCACATCTGGAAACCAGTAGGACGCAGTAGTTGGGTGCACCTTCAGAGGGTAATTCTTGGCTTTTCCTCAGCTCTCCATGTCTGTGGTCAGGCCCTCTGTTTCCACAGAAGAGTAGGAGCAGGACATGCCGACCATGTCTGCTGTAACGTACAGCAGAGAAACTGCCTCGTGTTCTTGGAAGTCAGCCCTGTGTTACACAACTGCAGTTCAAAGGTTACAAAGGCAAAGGCTTTGCCAGCAGACTCCACACTTCAAAGCTGTGGCAACAATTGTTGGATCAAAGAGAGAGGAAAGAAGTTGCCTGTGGGTCCCTGAAGCAGACTGGAGTCTTAGAAGAAAAAACAGGATCCAGAAGAATCTTACTGAGAAACAATGAGAATAAAATCCTGCTCATTTATATGGAACAAAAGCCCGAGTCCTCAAGAAACTCTCCAAGTTGCTTCCACATCCAATCAATATTTTCTTTAGCACATATGGAATGAGCCTCAGCCAACTTCCTCCTCCAGACATTCCTATTTCTGCCTATCCTTAGAAAGAAGCAAGGCAGCTAATTGAAAATCTCATTCATATGAACAGGAGCCACCAGGCTTGCAGGGACAGTCTCACCAAGCCGTTTTCCTGACTCAACAAATTGCTGCAGATAAGCTCAGCCATACATCCAAATATATCCACACATATGCCCTTAGCTCACAGCAGATGTGAGGTGATGTCACGAGCTCAAACCCCCAGTGACAGACAGTAAATCTGAAGACTGAAATTTCTGATGAGTGCAAATGAAAGAAAGGAAATTTAAGACTGGTCATAGATGACACTGGGGCGGAGATGAAGCTTAGTCTACAAAATCTACATAAGCAAGGTGGAATTCGCATTCCATGTAAGCCTGACTCTTATAGTTAGCACCAAAGTCACACCAGCTTCGGTGTGGACCAAATAACTTTGTCTGAGGCACAATGCCAGCAATTAGGATTTGCCTGAGTATGACGTCTCCCTCCTGCTGCAGCAAAACCTCCTCAGAAGTTCTCTTCTAAGAAACTCTTTGCTGCAAAAATTAAAGCTAGTGAGACTTCTCAAGGAGATGAGACTGCCCCTGTTTCAACTTCAGCATCTTGAGGCTCAGACTGTTCCTTGAAACTGAGGATTTGCAATGCACATGCTGCCAAAGAAGATTTGCTGAGGATAAGAGCCTCCTCATCTGTCCAGTCAGCAGCATGGATGGTGGGTGTTCATCTCCGCTGTTTCAGTGAAGAGCACATCACTGCAGCTCATGTTATCACCAAAATGGGTCTATGCAGAGATGTTTGACATTGATGTAGAAGGGCCAGGGCACACATTATTTTCTGCTGACTTGCCAGAGCTCATCTCCTAGTGCCTCTAGACCCAGATATGAAAGTCTAAACTCTGCCAAAATATGGGGGTAAATACTGCCTGAGCTTGAACTCATGCATAAACCTCACTGGATTTTAATGGCATTTACACCCTATTTTGTAGGATATGCTTGGGGTATTTATAGAGAATTCAGATATAGGAATTCAGGAACAGTATGTCTTAAATTCCGAAAAAAAAATCTCTGAATTGAAGCTCATGTTTGTGTGTCAGACTGTCATATCATGGTCAGTCCCAGCCACTGAATTCCTACATTCACTAAGCAGCAGCCCTTGTGGCAGCACATATTTTATACTCCTCTCTGTCCTGAAACTCCAGCACTTCCATTTGTGTGACATTTTACGGCCTCTTCATTATATACCAGGAAGGAATGCTGATGGATTAGCATCACATCAAAACAGAAACTGGCATCATCTCAGACTCACGCGATTTACAGCAACTACTAAGCAAATTGGGATACTTTTTTTAGTTCCTACTCTTCCTTTTTTAGAAATAAATCTTAAGAAAATACAATCCCAAAGGCTTAACAGGCACACATTTACAGATGGCAGCAGTGGGTCATAAATGACATTTTTTCCTGGTACTATTTATGACAGCCAAAAAACCTGAACATATTATGAGCCATTTATAATGTTCTTCAGCAGAACAGTCAGCCAAGAGACAGAGCTGAAAGCCTGTTGTAACAAAAGGTATCAAAGTGAGGAGGAGAACAGTATCTATAATTACTACTCCAGTAATAAAACAAGCATATTACAGCAGATGGTTTATCACAAGATCACTATTAAGTAAAACACTGGCTCCAATGCCAAGGGATGAATATTCAAGGAGTGAACTGAGTAAAAGTGTATAAAGGCAGCAAACACCGCTCAGTTAACCCAGAAGCTATGTGCAAGTCTAACCAAAGAGATCAAACCTCACATAATTCTCCATGTTGGCTGAGCAATCCCTCTGCAGTCATAACTTTCACAATTAGGAATTAATCAATACAAATGACAGGATTGAGCGTACTGATGGCACAGGAACTTGATCATGTCTGACTGATAAAAAAAGGTGTGAAACTCAACCCGAAAACAAACCCAAACCCTAACTGTATCAATTTGCAGAGCTTTTTCATGTACCATTTTAGAAACTTCCCAGTTCTTCATAAGAAACAGACTCTAACTGATCTTCTTGGCAGCTTCATAGTTGTAGGATGTTGTTTGACAAAACAGGAGCCAAGTTACAATCTAAAACGGGGTTCTTTTAATTTTTAGAAGTTTTGAAAAATATTTTATGGTCAAAAGTAAGGCTGGAATTGATTAAAGTGACTAAGGCTGCACCACAGAGTATGGAGCTGCAATGCTCATGCGGCAGAGCAGGGCTCCAGCTCCCAGTGGGTTTGGAAGCAGTAGAAAGGATGCCATCACTAACAAGGCATTTTGAATATTTTTTTTTTCAACTTGCTGTGTTTTTTAATATTAAATGTTTCTGTAATTTTGGTATTATCTGTGTAATATCTTTAGCTGAGACTCAACACTTCAAAAGCTTGAGACTCACCTACTCAGCTCTGTAAGATCATTTAAATTATACTGTAACATGAACAAGGAGAGGAAAAACAGTAGTAATAGCAGAAGGTACAAGTGCATAACCAGTGTATACCATTACAAAATGGATTCAGAGTAAAAAGGCATTGATCATCATAAAAGACTCAAATTTAAAATACCCAAACACTTTCTCAGTGACCCTTCCATACCCCTTAGACTCAGGCTGCACCAGACAAATCCCTTTGAGGAAGCTGTGATTGGAAATACAAATCCTTCACCATCAACTCTCTCTAGCTGCCTGGACTCCCACCAGGTTGGCTGAAGTTTCAGGTAAACAGATGAGTGGAGCCTGTTAAACTATGCAAGATTTAAAAGTTTTAAAAATCTATGTAATATAAGCATTTTTCAAACCAAAAGTCTTTTTACATTTCAAGAACTAACATATGGGAGACATACAGCCTTGGTGATATGTATATATGTTTGTGTGTCTATGTATATACACACATACAGCACACACACGTATATATGGCACCAACAACCTCCACAACAGCAACTGAGCAGTTGCTGCCTTTATTTTATATAGTCACATGTGCTGATGTGTTATGAAGAATCAATGACACAAACCTCAGACACAGTTACAGACCCTGCTTCACCTAAACCTTCAGTTTCTGACTCTTTTGGGGGAGGAAATTTTATCCTGGAAAACTGGGAACCTTTGCTTTAAGGCTTGTCAAATGATTAATACATATTTAATAGATGGCCCTTGGCAACCATAACCTATGGTTTTAATTATTTAGGCAGGGATGAATATGTGACATTAAGGTGTGGTTCTTCCTTTATCTTATCACTACACTCGCATGCATGCTTTGTATGGAAAACTTTATTTGATAATAAAAATAGCATTCACAGACTTTCTCCTTCTTTGTTGCTACATCATATACATAGTGTCTGTTCCAAGGAAAGAAGCTCTTACTGGGTAAGTCCACATCTACTCATCCTAGTGTTATGTATAAACCCAATTAAGTCAAATAAAGCTATGAACAATGTAGTATTTATATATGCATAGTGTTTTATAAAAAAGATTGGCCCACATACTGCTTTTCATCAACACAGAAAAGAGCATTATGCCTATAGCATGTTGCAAGAAATGATGATTGGAGAATATAGACTTCATACAAGTGCTTAATAATACATAAGCAGGCCCACCATGAAGAAAGAAATGATATTCAAACCAACAAAAGTTTTAGAATTACTGATACAGTCTCCCATTTTAAAACAGCTTTACATACCTGATTCAGTTTACATTAAAATATATCCCCTGAATCAAATTTTTTCCATTTTTAGAAATATAAACACTTAATCACATTCCTCACACCTAAATTTTGTCATAAATCCTCTTTTATACAAGAAAAAGGCAACAGATTTTTTTTTTTCCAACACACTCTATTAATTACAATTTCAACTGTACACACAATGATTGGCCATCTTCTTTCTTGGTTTTGTTTTTACAGTACCATGGCAACAACAGTGATAGACTTGTAATGGGTTTTGTGTTCATATGGAGGATGTGAGTCAGTATACATGTACACACCAATGCACTGGAAAAAGCAGCAGTTTACTTTAGTGGTCCAACAGTAACGGCAAACATTTTGGCTCAGCTAGGCAGTAAACCATTAAATCTTAGACCAATGCTACAGCAGACTTACCACACAACTTGCAAATTTAAAAATACAACTTAGAAACTTGCAGGTTTCCCTTTTGCTGCTGTTCTTAGATTCAAATTTACAGCATATAACCAGGTATGGATAGGCTTCTACAACAAGGTTGTCCCATTGATTGCGTCTTTTAGCCTGTTTTTCCTTTGATACTTTTTTCTTTCCTTTTTTTTTTCCCTCCCCCAGCAAGTGCACTCCTTTTGTCTCAATAAGGATGAACCAGTAAAACAAAAAAAAACCCCTTTAAATACAGAGCAAGAAGAATTGAGAGCTTTTGGAATTTGGCAAAATAAAAGCCCACTGGTTTTTCCTGAGCAGAAGGAATACACTTACTCTGAGCAGGGGGACTGTGCTCCCACTGCATGGTGCCTTGTCCCGGAATCCCAATTCCTTCCCTTGTTTCCAAGCAGACACACAAGACCATGCATGCTGGGGTTGCTGTCCATATACAGCTGGGAGATGAGCAGGGCTGCTGCCTTAATGACATATCATCGTTACATGTTGCTGAAGCTAATGAGAGCTCAACAGTCCACATTATTGTGTGACACAGGCATGGTGGTGACCAGTCCTTCTGCCTCTGCGCATCCTGTCCAGGGGGCCTGAAAATATAAACTGTTCATGGAACAAACTACAAATTCCTTATTGTAATTCATCTTGTGCTGTGTGGGTTTGGTTGCTTTTTTAAAAAATTATTTATTATTATTATAAATATCCTTCATTGAAACAGTAGTCTCTTCAAACAGTTCTTGCAATTTTAGGAACTTTTGTCTCTTTCCTTTTTAATTCCTTCAGCAGAAGCGCTCCATTCCTACTGCGATGAACAATTTTCTTCCTTCCCCACCCCCAACCCTTAAAAAATTTTCTACATACAGTGTAGCAGTGAGTCACTAGAGAACAGTCTGGATCAAATTATTCAAACTTGGTCATAAAATCCTTTGCCGATATTATATTACTGGCTACCCCCACTTACTATACTTGGGACGGGGGAAAAGTAGCCCAATAAAGGAATTATTTTTAAGAAATCTACAAAGAATGTAGAAACAAAATTTTATAATCCTTTAGGACCAATATTTGGCAAGTAATTAAAAAAAAAAAGAATACACTGAAAAATACTTTCTTTAATATTATACATCAGGCACAATGCTTTTTTTTTTTTGTTATAAGATTTCATCTGCATAAATGGTTTGTAGGATCAGCAGGTGCCGGATGTCTCCTTGCCTGTGAAAGCCAGGTGGTTTCACTCTCTCCTCTGCTCCCTTGGTGTGGGGAAGGCGACAGGGACCCCGGGGAGCCCCTCAGATGCTGAGGTCGGTGCTGCACTCCTTGTAGGGCCGTCTACGCTGCTCAGGCAGGTGCCTGCGGCTCGGCTCGTGCTTCCAGCTGGGGTCTTCCCTCTCCCGGTGGCCAACTCGTTCCTCCCTGAGCCGTCTCTCGGGTGACCTCTCCCTCCGCCGGTCGGACGACTTGGCCCGTCGGTCAAGGGAGCTCTCTCTTCTCCGCTCAGGGGACCGCCTTGGCTCCATGAGTCTCTCCAGTGATCGCCGCCGGCGGCCGGGTGACCGTTCTCTGCGCCTCTCCGGAGAGAGGTCTCTCCTCGTCTCATGTCGTTCCCACCTCTCCAAAGTGTTGTCAGCACTCCTTGTCCCTTCCCTGCACTTTTCAGGAGACCTCCTCTTCTGCCCGTTCACCACTGCCCTCTCCAGCTGCCTTTCGTGCCTCCTCTCCGGCGACCTCTCTGTCCTCCTGCCTGGCACGTGGTCGTTGGTTTTAGAAGTCCCATTCCAGGTGTGGTGTTCATTGGGATGTCTGCTAAACTCTCTGCTGCCTTTTAGGTCTCTAACGTAAGTCCGCTTGTCCCCATGTTGCGATGATTTGTGAAGGTCTGGTGGATAACTGGACTCCGATGATGGGTGCTGCCGTCGGTTGGATGGCATGGGTTTCATTTCCGATACATTTTGTGAACCTGTGGCGGGACTGTTCCTGTCACTGCTGGGGTCTGAAAGAAAATAACAGCAAAGGGTTTGGTATTGATGCCTTCCGTGGTGCTGTGACACCACTTAGCACTCTTCAGACTTCATTAGTGACAAAAACAAACAACTGTTAAAGCAGTCAGCGAAGGCTAACAGAAGCTTTTGTTAATTTAACTGTGAACAATGAGAGTTATGGTTAGTACTGGTGCTGCTCTGATCGTTAGCCATGTTTTGGTCCAAGCTGATCTCATCTTTATGCTCTTCTGGGCATGGGACACTTTACATTTATCCCCAAGCCCAATTCATAATGTTTCGGTTACACAACATTCTTTCCAGTGGAAAAAAACCATTGTAGTTCAGGCTGTTGGCCACATTTTTTTTAATAGTTCCCAATAAAGAGGGCCTTTAGGAAACAATTTTGGTCTTTTAAGACATTATAAAGAACTGCCTTCCAGGTGTGGGAGGCCTTGGTTCAAATAGCAGAAAATGTACAGCAAATAGAATTGATTATTAAGTTTTCACCTTGTAAAATAACATTTTGAAGGTGTGAGAATTAGACTGTAATCATGCAATTTCCATTTCATTTAAGGCACAGCTTAATCTTACTTAGTTCTACCATGTTATGTAAAGTCCTAGGGTAGATTTTGGTTTTGCCACAATGATTCAAACAACAATGACAGTAGTTATGATATTTTCATATCAAAGCAATGGAAAGATATTGTAATATGTAGGATGGCTTTGATTAAAATCTAATCTCCAGTTCATTATTTTTCATGTACTATTTGAGGTAAAATTTAGCTGAGCTACCTCTGCAAGTCAAACTGCAAAGCAGAAGTAGAAAAAGAACATCCAAACTAAACCCCAGCACTGTGCTGCAGCTAAGCTACAATTACTCCTGTAATTTGTAACGGACGTTTAGGAATGATTCATTACAAACAGGAGAAACATTAAAGTAGCTGTGCTGCTTTAATGCAAGTGCTGCTTTCATTTACTTATTGTTTTCTTTCTTAAAGTAACTCCCTCGTGGCAGCTTAGCTGGCATTAGCCACTTCCTGACACTCGCACCCCGACACCCACCTCAATGGACTGTCCTGATGGCAACAACTGAAAACCCTCACAAACATTTGTGGGGACAGATATTTCCCCCCTCTTTTGCTCCTTTTTGTCTTCCCTCCCTCAAAGCCAAACACTTTACATTCCTCCTGCCATCACGCCAAGCATCTCCCATTTGATGGCATTTCCACTCCTAAGCATGGCACGGTCAGTGTGTGCATGGGCTGTGATTTTTGTGAATTTCAGGTGAAACCCATGTTGCAACTCACGTGTGGGCAGTTTTGCTCTATTAGCATTTTCAGGCCACGGCTGGGGATGAGACCACGCTGCTTTTCTGTGGCTGTAAGCATGCGGCTTGTGGCAACCTGCCTATCACACAAGGTACAAGGGAGGTTCAAACATGTGCTGTGGTGTGTGTACTTACAATTCGGGGGACGCAGGGTGTTCGGGATGAATTGCTGTACATATAGAATATAGCGAAGCGGAAAAGCAATGTGAGGGAATTAGGCCACAGCACAAAAACACCTAATATTGATTTTAGCTACAAACCGTAGTTTGATTATGGCCCATAAGGTAGAAGCAAGACTCCCCGAGCTTGTCATTTCTCATACATGCAGCGATATTAGGAGGTATCATCGCTGAGGAAGGAAGAGCCCAGCACCAAGAAAAGTAAGAGAAAGAGAAAGAGAAAAGTAGAAAATTTAGATTCCCTATAATAAAGATGAAAGAAAGAAAAATCTTCATATTTTATCTTAGAATAAAGAAAGTTTATTTTTCCAGTCAGATTGTCTAGGCTTCACCCAAATATAAGGCTGCAAAGACAGCAGTTGTTATTATTGTGACATAAAGAGACATCTAAGAGGTGATTCAATAACCCAGACAACGAGAGCATCCATTCTAAAAGACAGCTGGAACAGCGACACAGAATGTCATAGAAAAAACATTAACAATCAAACAACAACGAAAAATAAAGTCCACCAGAGACCACAACATTAAAAATAAGTACAAAACTCATTACAAAAATATACAGCCTCATAGAGAAGCACGTTCCAATCAAGTCAGAAAAATATTGGAACTTAACATTATTAGAGGAACCATTTGCGACTGCAGCGAACAGAACAAAGAGAGAAAGGAGTCCCAAATGTTACAAGGATACTCGTTACAGTAGTGCAACCCCTGTATATTAAATCCTTGCTTGGAGAACGAACATTTAGTGGTTAGCATTAGCCAAAAGAAAATAGGTGATGGGTTTCCATCCTCAGTGCAACAGACTATGCTTTGAGAAGTGAAGCACTTAATTTACAGGGTATTTATGCAGACTAGCATATGATACAGTACTGTACATCCAAAGGAGTATAGGAAAAGACAAAAGTAGAAAGAACATTACAGAATTTCAGTGCCATCATTGAACCTTCTGGTGTGCTATTTATATTACAGAAGTGTAAACCCACAACTTCCCTTCCATATCGTTAAACACTTCAATTGTTTGTTGGTTATAATCTGAATTGGTCATTTTAAGTTAAAAAATGAGCAGACTGAGCAGAAACTCTCAACTTAGTACAGTAAATGAAAAGAAAATCTAGTTCATAAATTGTGCAGAAGGGTTTTGTTTCCGGTGTTAGGGCATGGAGAGAATGATAAACACAGAACTTACTGACACAAAAATAACCCAAATACAGGGAGGAAAGTATAAAGGACATCCCTTCAATCATCAGTTTCTATAGAAACCTCAAAGACCTTTGGTTGGGAGTAGCCCTCCATCGAGGGCACAATATTTGACATTTATCTCAAATAAATAAGACATAATTATAATATTAAATAGTGTGCTAAGTTAAGCCACCCAGCAATCCAACCTCCAGGGGAAGAAAAGGAAATTTAATGCAATTCTTAGTAAGAAACGAAGACTGACTGTTTCCCCCAAGACAGACACAAGACCACCTTTTCATAACCTCCTCACCTTTTCAGACCTTACAAATTAATTAGTTGAAACCAGCAGACTGTTTAAGGGGGGAGAAAAGGGCTCAGGAGGCCAAATCACTATATTTTTGCAGTAAAGCTTTTTTTTCCCCCTTCTTTTTCTCAAATAACTTCATAAATATTTACATAAATATTAAGGAAAGGCAAAAATCTCATAAGCCATCTCAGCCTTCATGTCTATGGACACAGACATGAACTAAGAGAGAAACCTAACCAATAAAAAAAATCACTGCTTCAGAGTAGTAATTAGGGATCCCAGTTTTTGCATTCATTAGAAGAAGAGACCTATGTGAAACAACAATTCAGCCGCTGAGAAACAGTTTGGCACAGTTCAATAACCTTCCATTTTTGGCTGGACAAGACAATAAGGTTTGTTTTGTTTTGCTTTCCTCTCTGATCACCAAAAAATACTGCTATGATGATCTTGCCTTACACTGTGCCCCAAGTCCATGGAAGCAAGCAAAGGATGAAATGTGTAGAAAATTCAGCACAAGCGAGGCAATTATATGTTGCAAAGGTTGGTAAGACACTGGTGAGAAAGGAAAATAAAAAGAATTCCCGCTTCAGATCTTGAGACAAATCATTCATGGAGTGATGCCAGGGAAGAAAGGAATGTTTTCATAGTTTGACCCACCATATTCTGGGACAGAGCCATCTCCACGTTTCAGAAACAGGCGGACCTTGCGGCCACCATTTTTAATCAGTTCGATGGCCCGAGCGTGCTTCATGTTCTTGGTAGTTTCTCCATTGATCTCTAAGATTTCATCACCAATCTGTCAATGTAATAAGAGACTAAGATTAGAAACAAGTCCCCATGAGGGTCCACACCAGCACACCACAAGACAGTGGCCATAGCAAAGCTGGAACAACTATGCTCCAGGTGAAGCTAAATATGCCCCACTCCTTCCAGTGACCATCCACAGTGCCCAGTGTGCAGGAGCCTGGGAGACATGAAGACAATGGAGAAAGCCTGAGGTGTCAAATATTTCACTGCTGTTCTGCAAAATCACATTGCAATTACTGTATTGCTCAATAGTAAGTGCAGTGTTAGAACTGGTGCTATTTTATTAGATTTTGATTATTTGTAAAGTCTTCAGTCAAAGCGGTTGCTTGTTTCAACCTGCTCCAACTGGGATGTTCAGAGCTTTTTCAGGTGTGTTTCTTACTTGGATATAGATACCTACTATGAATCAGCAAAGCTGATTTTGTAAATATAATCATTTATCAGGAGAAGAAAACAGGGCTTGGAAGAGCTTGTCAAAGCATTGACTTTCACAAGGAAGCACTGATTTTTCATCATATTTTCATCAGCAAAAATTTTGGACCCATAGATCTACCCCTAGCACAAAAATTTTGAAAATGCCCTTCACATGACATATCTGGAGACGACAACGTATGTGGGAAAGTTATAATGCATTCTCTAACAGAGGTCCAAGGAGTACATAAAACCTGGAAACTTAATTTTTCAGAAGGCATTTTATAACATATTCCCTTGTTATAATGTTTGTCCTTTAGCTGATATGTGAAGTTAATAATTAACATTAATCAAAATCTGCATTATAATTTTGTAACCCATAGGCCATAGACATGTTCTGTCCCCTCTCTGTCCACTAGCAGGCAAAGACTGTGGCTGTTACATTTTCACTGCTACATGTATCCCCCTCAGGTTTTAAACAACAGATCATGTACTAGAATTTGGAAAGTGGTGTTGGAAGAAGGGGGTAAAGTCTTCCACTGAACACACACTGCTATAGACTGCGTACCAAGAGTGACAGATGCCATCGACAAAAGTAAATAGGAACCACTTTCAGTTCACATTTCATTTCCCTTTCAGCTGGCACAGCAGAAAGGAGAGGCAGGGAAGTCAGCTTATTCCAGAGAAATGTGGTTGTAAAGTCAGTTTGTGCATACCCTCATTTTCCCACATCTCTCAGCAGGACCATCCTCAGCGAGCCGCAGCACGTACAGATCCATGTTGTACTCCCGGCCACCTCGCAGGCTGAAGCCAAACCCTTTGGCTCCTCTTTCCAGCTCAACAGTGTAAAAGTCTTGGTCCTGCTGGAGAAGACAACAAATGCCCAATTGAACAGAAAATCGTAAGTGAGAGGGCTGCTCTCATGTTGAAAATATTCAACCAATGTTTTGTTAGTAATAATTAAAAATGGAAAATCAGTTGAATTTTCACACACAGACCAGGATTTGCTGCTTCCTCAGACCCCACTCTGCAATTTGGAGTTCTGGTGGTTGGTGAAGGGCTGTTGGAATGACTGGGCTTGGCTATGTCCCATGGTGCATTTTTTGGCACCCCTGTTACACAACACCTCCTGTGCCCAGGGCAGGAGGGGACATTTTGGGAAGGTGGTTAAAGGTTCTACCAACCAGGGAAGGTGAGGACAATCTCCCTTCCAGTGCCAGCTTTAGTGCAATGTCCGATGGCACCTGGGGTGAGCCTTTGCCATGGTGCTGGTTGTTCGTTTTGTTACCACATCATCTATTTGTTTGCAAGAAGCTCAGAAGCCTTTGCATTGTTTTTCTCAAATGCTATTGTGGGGATGTTTTGAAGTCCCTAATGGAAGTTACTTCTGGGATGGCTAGTGGCAAGGAAAGTTAACAGTGAGATAGATAATCTCTCTAATAAGATGCCATCTGTGCAAGCTGGAACACTCCAGCTATTGCCCCTTATTAAGTTTGCCTCTTTTTTATTCTCTGAATTTATCATTTGCACACAACAATACTTTCTGGAGAGGCCCCTCAAAATACACAATTCAATAAACAAACACATAAATTATTACTGCTCTAAAAATGTCAGCTTTTTTTGCTTTATTTTTACTCCCTCAAAATCTCAATGAGAATGTGTTGGAAATGTTTCTCAGCAATACATATTAAGAAACTAATCAACAAATTCCTCTTTCTTTTCAGCAGACTGAGGGAGAGCAGCTTCTCAGTAGGAATTTTCAAGGGAAATATCTAAACATAGCCCTCAAGCAGATTGGAAACAACAGTCTGTGGCAAGCACAACAATTAGAGAGGTACTCCTTACCTGTGCTGCTTGGGGTGGTTTGAAATCAAACTGGGATTCCTGCTTTGGTTTGGTGTTGTTCCTGCTGTAATGAATGAGAGAAAGAGGGAGAGAGGAAAAATACAGCTCATGGGATGTGAAAGTGATGAAGAAGTAACCGAAGAGAGAGCATGTCAAGATGCCCTCCTCAAGGAAAACAATCTGACCTGGTCTCCTGTGGTATTTGCTGAGGAGTATGTGTGGTTGTGATTGTAGCAATTTTTTCTGCATTGGTCAATAAAGTAGCATTGGAAGATTCTGCAAAATAGATTTTGTTTTTATTATGAGAGAAGACCATTGGCTAGTCACTGAAAGAAAAGAGTCTCGCAAAAGCATTTCACTGAAAAGCATCATTACGTTGTTTTTATAGAATTTGAGATGGGATCAAATTTCTTAATTCCCCAAATTAATACAGTAAGTATGTATATGAAACTGTACAGTCAATTCTAAAATTAAAAAAAAAAAACTGAATTAGGAAATCTGGATTGGAAATCCCCCGACCATTAGACACACTCATGAAGACTCGCTTGTAGATGAAGGATTGAACAATGTTTTGTCTATTGTCTAAAGACATGAATTCCAATCAATTAAGTCTCTAAATATTGGTTAGGTGGATTAATTTTATAGTAGCTATAACTGTTCCAGGGATTATAAATTTATCAGTCCTTCCTCCATCAGAAACGGCAATCTCCAGTAGAATTGAGATGTGGCTCTTATCCAATACCTCACAAGGTGATTTTGAATGTAGCTAAAATCCAAACTTACTGAAATCCTTCTTTGAAATACAACCCACTGCTGCCTGAGCACTGAAAGCAGGAACTTGGAGCCACCTGTACTAAATGCATCAACAACTCTGGGTAGCAGTTACAAAAGGGTGCACTGAGAGGATACAGAGAGCAGGAGTAACTTCTAAGCTTAATTTCTGCCATGAGTAAAGGGCTCTCAGCGCAGCATTAGCCTGTGCAAATTCCATATTTCTTTAGGCATGGAAGGAGGGGCTCCAAGGAGAAGTTGTGTCTCCTGCTTTCCCCACAACTGAGATGTGAGCAACTGAAATGTGCCTAGGTAGATGTCCCTCACAGTATGGCAGGGCAAAATATTCCCTTGTCATTCTGGAGCTGTATCACAGACTTCAGCAGGACCAGAGTTAACCCAAAACTCACTTAAAATTCTACCTAAAATTAAGGTCATGTCAATGCCGTTAGCCAAATATTAGCAACACAGACTCGGAACTCTTCCATCTTGAATTCAACATATTTTCCAGAACTATATATTGTACCAATCCTGAAATGATATTAGTACTAAAGAATTTTGAGTGCTGAATTGCTCCAGAAGTCAGCAGTTCCTGAAAACACCCTTCCCCTCCCATGGGAGTTCGACTTCAGAGGAAGTCTCGGTGGTACTCCACGTACCTTGATGGTGCTTAACCACACCTTTTGTGTTGGGGGTTTCCAACACAAAATGTTCAACAGTTATGTTGGTTGCACTTGGAGAATGATGGGCACAGTCAGCAGAAACACCCACTCATCAGACATGGCATTCCCAGTTAAAGCCACTGCAGTGGCAGGCACCTGCTCCTTTGCAGAAGAGCTCTGCACACAAGAGACCCCCTCTTTGTGCCTATACCCACTGCATCCAGGAGAGAACCACAAATTGCAAGTAACTACAAAATACTGATCATGATCCACCTTTCAACACCAAAACCTAAACTGAATACACAACCACTAAGACAACAGTGACAAAAACTGGATGGAAACATCTGGCCCTCCAACATAAAATTACAAGGTCTTCTACCATGCCCTTGTTTGCTTCTCAAGCTACAGGCATCCACTAATTCATTTTAATGGCTATGGAGAAATCTGCCATTATTAAACAGAGTCCAGCTGTAACACAAAATTGCAGAAATGGGAGGGTTTTTGCCTGAATTAAGATGTGGTGTTCATGGGCTTACTTGGTCCTGGGAGTTTAAATTACTTCATGGATTTATTTTAATTCCGGAGAAATCTAGACAACTGGAAGCTTTTTCCTTTCTGTAGGTATTTGCATGTCGAGGGAAATTCAGGAAAAGGGACAGAGAAAAAGAACCACTTAAACAGATGAGTGCAACAAGAACACAGCTCCTTTGCCTGCAGTGCTGTGCCCAAGTTAACATGCCCAAATCCTCATCATATGGAGCTGAAACATCTTCCAGACCAGAGCTGGCTTGTGTCCAGTGGCTCAGCAAGCAAGAGAGGCTCCTGGGTCTGCCTGCACCTCTCAGGGTAGGCATGACCAAACCACATCCTTGTGATGATGTGCCACTGACAGCTGGCTTGTGTAAGAAGGGGATGTCCCTACATGTAGTTACACTGTTGGGGTTTAAGAAATAATTATGTTTATTTTGTAAAGACGCCTTGATGTTAAAATCTGTCTCCTACATTACAAAGCCCCAAGACATGGTTAAGTGTTCTGTATTCATCCAGAAAAAAAGCCTCTGAAATCCTCCACAAATATTTGAAGATCAGATGAAGATGGGCTTCAAAGAGAATGCAAGATTCCTACCCTTTAGTAGGTCACACTAATAATACCAAGCAGAGCAACAACATATCCTTGGTACAGATGTGTCTTCACACCACTGTACTGCATCTATCTTTAGCCCACCCTATCCCATGAGTCAGGAATTGAACATAATTTTGCCAGAATTTTAGACACTGGTTCAGGACGCATGCCAGCCACCATGCAAAACTGGAACAGAATATAGCAAAAATTATCTTTAGTACAATTATAACTGCATGTTCTAAACCTTACATATTTCATTGATTCCTTGCCCTGTTCTGCCCTAAAACTCCCAGTCAACAATTACATGCCTAATCTAAGCTTGTTCTGTTCCAGCACTCTGTATCCTTGCATCTGCTGGAAGTGGGGTAAAGCATCATAATTTCATTGTAAACACAATCCTGCAGTGGTCTGTGGCAATTAACTTGTGCAAGACTTATTACAAAGCAAAAACTTGGTGTTTTTAATAATGTTAGAAGAGATTAGCAGTGTGAGTTTATTGTGAGTCTTGTGATGAGCCTCAGTTTCATGTTTATCTGATGAGTGGCTTCTGATTTATACTCCCCCCTCCTTGAAGCACACAGACCATTTATGTTTGCCAAAAAAGCACTCAAAAGGAAACAAAAGAAAACAGCAGATCGAGAAAAGCATAAAAAGACATCAAAAAGAAAACAACACTGAGACCAGTTTCTTGTATCTCATGAGGTTTTAGGGAAAATCCCTCAGGGATTTTGAGAATGTTGGGTCTTACTGTCTTTTGGAAAAAAAATGCAGGTAATACTAGGCAAAGTTGGCAATCTGACTTGGAATTTCAAAGTGACAGTAAATAAAAAGACTTAAAGTCTGAATTGCTATGAAAGCAGAGTTGATTCCTTCCCTAAAGAACACAGCTTTCCATCTTCTCCAGGAATACGTGATGTCAATCACAGGTACATGTTTCCCTAACCTAAGCAATTTACATGATATTTGGGACACATAATTGCATGAGCAAGACTGGCTGAGCATTTATGTCAGGAGGTTATATTCTTAAAAAATTCTTAAATCATTCAGAAGTTGCTTATTTCTCAGATGGTTTTGCTTTCTTAGAAAATAAGCCCTTTATTTATTTAAAGATTCACCTTCCTTTTTATCAGATACTAAAATACAGGTAATGAACAATTCTTCTCTCAGTTTATCTTCCAAAACAGGCCAGCTCAGATGTTAGCTTGATTCACAGCCATTTTATTATTCATGAACACCCTATTTGCGGCAAGCAGCATAGGATCATATACCATTTGACCTGGTACCCACTAGACAGTAGGAAAATAAAGCTTTTGTGCAAAACAGATCACCCTAAACAGAAATAATTTATAACCAGATAATTTCTCATCCTGGTCTGTGGGGAGCAATGTGGAAAGGTTTCTGCCCAACAAGCTCTCACTTTGAACCCATCCATGACAGAGAAGCACAGTAAACAAAGAAAATGCTTAGAATTTAGAACAACAGCAATTTTAGTTCTGCTGCACATACTTTACCAGGTTTCTGATCAGTTCCTATCTGGGGATCAAGCTAGGGATTAATTTAATGAAAGTGATATATAACACAAATCCTTATTTTTATTAAATACTTCAGTGACCTGAAATCAGCACCAAGTGTCAGCTTATTATTAGGGATCACGCACGTTCCCGCTCATCTGAAACAGTGAGATCCTGTCTAGGGTAACTCTTAAAATGCAGCTGCAGAACCATCACCATTTAAGCAGTCATTTAAAAATGTACTGAGCTCGCTCCCAAAGCAACTTACCCAGAATAAAAACAAATCTGCTTTTAAAACAGCTTAAAACATGTCAAAGTGTTTATCTCTTTCTGTAATCTCTTTACTCTATAGCCTGCTTGTGTCTATACAAAGCTTCAGGAACTCCACGTGCTAACAAGTGATTCGCAAATATTCTAAAGCTGCACTATTAAGCTAAGAATCAAACCAAAGTGTATTGAGAGATCCATCAAATTTATGGAAATTTATTTTAAGCAGATACATGGAATGGAATGTTATTTTTTTAATGCTGAATCAGCATCTCCCTGTTAAAAATCAACCATCTCTATAAAAAGAAACAAAAAATAAAGCTATGGCAGGCTCACAACTTCCCTCACTGCTAATTCCCAAAGTGGGAGCAGAAATTGAGTCCTCCATGACTTTGCAGCTCCAAGTGACAGAAAAAGCCCAGGGAACAGAACCAAGAAGAGGGTCAGGTAAGACAGCAGGAAACAGATACTTTACCATCTCCTGGAATGATGCGCAGGGTGACGGTGTTTCCCGCTTCCTTAATGAGGTTGACGATGTCTGAATGCGACTTGTTGGTGATGGAGCACCCATTGACGGCCAAGATCCGGTCACCTACTTTCAGCTTTCCACAGCGGTCTGCGGGGCTCCCTTCAATTATCCGACCTATTTTGTGAGGCATGGCCACACATGCATTTCCCGCTTTTGTATTGGTTTGGGGGTTGTTTTTGTTTTGTTTTGTTTTTGGTTTTTTTTATTGTTTACATATGTGGGAATATGGTGAAGGGGAAAAGGAAAAAAAGGGTTGAAAAGGGAAAGAGAAGGTTAAGGGTTAATTAATTAATGCATCAAGCAAAAGTTATTATAGGATAGCTTTGCTGCCAGTGTTCAAAACATTGGCAATCAACTAGTATGAGTACACAACACTTTACTTCTTCCACAAAAAGAATTGTGAATTCCTCAAAACTCCCCCCAAGTGGGTTTCTGTTAATAAATGATGAGATTTTTATTGACTACGACTGCACTTAGCAGCCTCATCATAACCCAAATTTGATTTTGTTTGTGAAGAAAAAAATTGAAACTTTTTGTAGAAAACTCAACCTTTCTCCTCCAAGATTACACTGGTGTCAGCCTCTCAAGTCCTTCTCTAAGCCAACTGCTGTTCAAGCTTCTGCCAATGTTTTGCTCTTTCTCAATTTAGAAAGATAAAATTATTCTAGGCCTACGAGGGAGTGTGGCTCGCTTTCTACCACACAGACCCACTCTATCAGTGCTGGATGGGGAAGCAACATGAAACATTTGTCTTCCATTGTGAATAAAGGTACTACCAGGGAAGGCACAGGACCACTACAGATGGGTCAAGACTGACAAAGGTAACCTGTTTGGTGCTGGCACCCACCTCAGCCTCTACTAACTTTTCCCCTTTTATGATCTTAGATGGCACCAGGTGGGAACAGAGAAGGAATAAGGACCTCCTCATTCAAATACCTCTAAAACCACACACAAAACCATTGAGATGTCTGACGCACAGAGAGAGAGCACTTTAGGATGAATGTGTTCTGGAGACAAAATTCTCCTCCTGTTCCATGCAGTTGTTTTGTTTGAAAAACACAGGGTTGCCCATAACACGCAGAATCGGGACACACAACATCACTCAGATAAATCCAGTGAGCTTTTTTATAGCTCCTTTACGTGGGCAAGGGGCCTTGGGGCCCACCGCACATGGTTAAAGCCATGGGGTACACAGAGTGGTCATCTCATACTTTGCATCCACAATACATTCACCTTCAAGATGCATTTTCCCATCTCTCCTGTAGTCTTTATTTGATTAGTAGTTTTAGAGATATACACACATGACAACACTCGAAAGACCATAAAGAAGAACAGGCTCAGACAAGGACATGTGAGGTTGGAAAGATGCGACGAAAACTGGCAAAAAGTGTTAATATTAGTTACAAACATTAGGAAGATTTTTTTTTTTTACTATGATGTTAGAAAGTTTTTCTTTCTGGTAATAGAAAGCCCCATCCAGTTTGCAGGCTGTTTTGAGGATATGAGTTTCTACTGTATCCAATCCACTGAACACAGATGATAAGAGCCCACACTAAAGTGACCAAGGTGGGTTTCAGAACCAGTTTGGCCCATCTCTAAATACTACCCATGAATGAAAAAAACCTAAAAAGCAGGTCCAGAGCAAGCACCAGACATCAAAGGGAACACATCTCATGCGGAGTATTAGGAAAAAGCTGAATATACTTGAAAAAATTAAAGGAAAAACAGTCACAGATCAACAGATCTCCTTGGGAGCCCCTGCACAGAAAACTTCCAGTTAGCAAGTATTTTGGGCTAAAGCAAACACAACTTTTTACAACCTCAGGTCAAGGTTTCTCTGCAGAGAAGAATTACAGCATAGTCTTCATACAGTAAAAGTTATTTACACATGTTTGCAAATCTGTTCAGAAGATAAAAGCACTCCCTCTGTTCTAGACTGTGTCCAGTTTAATCCGTTTTATATTACACCATTGTGTTCTGGCACCAAAACACCTATTTTGGAAGAGCAGTTTACAGCAGCAAGGACCTTCTGAGAGAGCCTAGGACCTGAGAACTGACAGAAGTCAATGCACTAGTTTTATACTACATATTTCCCCCTTGAAATCTCTGCTGCCAGACTGTCCAGAACAGTGTTAGAAATGGCCTGTTCTACATCAACACCAGCAAGGGAGGTGGTGCTCCCTTGATGTATTACTAAGAGTGTCACTGATGGGCAATGGCAAGAAATGTCAGAAAATAAAGCCTAGGAGAAAGAGGGAAAAGCCCCTTCTTGCACATGCATGCCCCAGGAACACTCAAGGTGCACAGGGAGCCTGCAGTGCATTTTCTCTGCAAACCACAACACTGCTGTGGGAGTTGCTGTGAAGATGGCCAAGGCAGTGCTCTGTTTCCTTTCCCTCCACCCCTATCATGTGCCACAGACTAAGGGAACACCTTCTTCTTCCTTTACAAAGTACATGTGGATGCTGTCTCTGGCCTCCTTTTGGAGGAGATGGAAAGGGAAGAAAATAGCATCTCTGACTGGTTTCCTCCTTGCAATGACACTTCTGCTCGAGTACAGGCTGTTCCAGGCATATTTGCAAAACCAGCTTATGTACATCTCCTTTGCACCAACCCGTGGAAATGGGTGATGGGTGTCTGCCTAGCAGAAAGACTGTCTTCAGACAGAAAGCACGACCACCGCCGTTAGGTCAGGATAGTATGTGTGACATAGCTTAAATGTAATTTCTTCCTACTCTGAAGAAATGGATTTGGGAAGAGATGAAATGGGTAAAAGGAACATTCCGGTTTTTTAACAGTATTCCCCATTTTATGTCTTACCAGCAAGCACTATTAATTAAAACTTTCCAGCTATCAGCATGCTCACTGCATAATGATGATCAGAACAACCCTGATTGCCAAAGAGAAGTTAATCAGTTTAAGCATTACTACTTTTAAATCAACTGGCTTGACTCCACCATCACAAGACATATTTCATTCCACCTGCTACATTTCTACACTGGCAAAAGCACGACTGGGAAGACCCCCAGCTGCTCCTCTGAGAGCAAACCCCAGGGAGGCTCTCCCAGAAAGCGAGCATCAAGAATTGCCATTGGTGGCATTTTATCTCTTCGGGTTGGGATTTCTTATTTCGCTTTTCTTGACTAAGTGCCGAACAAAACCCATGAGGCAAACACCTACCAAGTCACTGCCTCTGATTAAGGTATTAATTACATAAATTGGGGCACGCGCACGACTTTTAATTAAACAGAGCCCTACTCGCCTCCTTGTGCTGCAAACCTTGTGTCTCACTTGAGGTGCAATTAAAAACCTGCAGGACTCACCGAACGTTGTCCCTGCCTCAGGCCTGCTCACCGACGAGACAATGACAAAGCCGAAGCCCTCGTTCTCTCCACGGCGGATTTCCACATCATAGGGCTGGACCACGGTGCTGACGACCCCGCTGCCCCCACCACCACCACTGCCAATGCCGCTGGTGCTGCCGCTGCCTGAGCTGACCGTGTTGAGGGAGTTCTGGCTGCCCTGTGGTGTTCGCTTCTCCTCTGTCAGCGAGGCTGGCTGGTTGCTGCTATGGTGGGAGGAGGCTGGGGATGGGACTTCATTCTCTGCCTTGGGAACTGGGGAGGCGAGAAAAAAAACTGTTTGAGCAGGCTGCACCATTTAGTGCTTGAAAACAGCTGTCTACTGAGAAAAGGGTAAGAGAAAATCACCTGCTTTAGTCTATTGATCATATCATGGCCATGCTTTCAGATGTCACCATCAATAGCTCTGCTCAGTTGTGGCACTGCCCACACATGCTCACTCCTTCCTGTGTGTGGTCATGCAGCCAAAGCCTTCCACTGCCAAACTGCAGCCTGGTTAAACCAGTGCAGTGCTGCGTGCTTGGATGCTCTGTGGCATTTTAAACCCGGATTAGGTTAGTTCAAAGGTGCCTCCTCTAGCTATCACATCCCCACTTCAGTTATATACGTACAACCATATGTATGTTGTACATATATATGCACAAGCCACAAGGAGAGACAGTAATATCTCACAACAACACCTTTTGTGTAGTTTTAAATGCAAAGGTATCAATTAGTAGCACTGATTACCCTTGAATAATGGGATCTTTAGTAATAACAATCTCTCAACATGAGCAAATCAACTTGTGAACCAAACTTTTCTGGATAGAAGAACCAGCAACTATCATCTGTACAGTCTGGTACAGATACGGGAAATCATTAAACATTGTTAACATTAATATTAAACAAGTGTTTAACAGCAACTGAAGCTGGAAGGGGTACTAGTTTAAAATCTAATCTGCTACCACAAGGCTTGAAGAAATCTCAAAAAAATTGCTTAGTCCAGACTCTGCTCGAGTGAGGGCCAACTATACTTATTGTCAGATCTGACAGATGTTTGTCTAATCAGCTGTTAAATACCTCCCCAGGCAATCTATTGGTTGCAATATCTGACTTAAATCTTCCCTGCTGCTACATAAGGCTATTATTTCTAGTGCTATCTAACAGGCATATGGAGAACATATTATTCCCTTCCTCTTTGCAGCAGCCTCTTATAGTCTTGGGGAGTTTAATACCTCCTCCCCCTCCTCTGCTTTAAGCTAAAGAATCAAAATTTGATCAACATTTCCTTTCAGACCATGTTTTCTAGAGCTCTCCTTATTTTCTCTGGTCCTCTGGACTCCCTCCAGTTGGGCTCTCTCCAACTCAAATATGTCTTTCTTGAAGTGCTGGACCATATTGCACTAAGCCATCATCTGCTGGGAAATCAGGAGATTTCCCCCCCTGCCTACATCACAGCACAGTTTTTTTCTTCACCTGAGCCAACCTCAGCGTAAAGCTTGTGGCCCACAATAACTTCCACTTCTTGTTGCTCAGCCTGTTCTCTGCAGCCCATTTATGCAGCTGAGAGCAGGATATTGCACTTGTCCCTGCTGAATGGCTGCCTCCGCTAATCAGGTCACTTCTCCAATTTGATGAATCAAAATTAAGTTGAAGATCTTAAAAGCATCAGCAAGAAAATGGATGGCAAACAAAATCTAAACCTGTAAAATCATGATGCAAAAAAAAGGACTTTAAAATATCCTTGGATAGAAGTCCTGTCTGCACTTATATACTCAAATGTATGTACTAAATATATAGCATTCTTCATATTAAGAATACAGGAGCATAAAATTCCCCCTACATGAATCTCAAGACAGAGAGTACCCATTTAGGTGAACAGTCTTTTTCTACTGGCATACAGATGACAGGAGGAACAAGGGACCAAAATTCAGGAACAGCCTTCTCTACAAAGTTATGCTGAAATTTAAAAGCCTGAAAATATAAGGAGAAAGAAGGGATTCTGAATAATTTATCCTAGAGTAAATGTCCACATTTGCAATGATTCAGAAATAGCTCGATCTGCAGTAACATGCCTCTGAATGAAATATCAAGAGAGATCTCATGCATCTAAATCTTTCATGGTAATTTCCAGCCTGGAGGCTGTAAAACTGCATAGAAAATCTACACACAAAAACAATACCAAAATTCAACTGCTCTTCCCCTTCCTCCCAATGCTCTTCTAAAGCTTCTCTCATACTGCCAGACCTTGGTCAGGAATTAAAGAGAGGCTGTCAGAGGAGAGACATAACCTGGTGTTTAATCCACACTGGGAAGAAGGAAAGAAATGAGAAGTGAACCTTTATTACTGAGCAGAAGGACCTCAGCCCTGGATAAGAACACAAAACTATTTTCTATCTTCTAGTCCTAACTTCCACTGAGGGCCTAATTTCCAACCTGAATGTTATTTTGATTCTTTCTAAGATCAAAATACATCACTGCCTATTTATCTGATGATACCTAAACTTGAAAAGCTACATAATATCCCTTTTTTTGAGTGAGCTAAAGCAAATCCCATACCTGAGTTCCTAAAGGGACTCAAAGGGAGAGGCAGCACTCCAAAGTTACTCTCCAGTATTAAACGTAAGGTCACATGTTATTTAGAAAGTTCATGCTTGTGTCTTAATTTTCTCTGCTATAAGGACATTTTTCAATCACTCATCTGGGTGCCAAAATGGTACCAGGCAGTGTCACTTCTCTTTGCATCTTTGTCTTTCTGCTAGCTCCCTTTTTTCCATTTAGATCCTACACTTGTGCAGTGTGTGCACAATGCCCAGCATAACTCAGCATACAGAAACCTCTCTAGACCTGTGCAACCTGGTCTAGTGGGAGCTGTCCCTGCCCATGGCAGAAGGGTTGAAAATGGATGATCTTTAAGGTCCCTTTCAACCCAAACCATTCTATGATTCCATGACAACAAACACAAACACCCTGGCCCACCAATGCTTACAGTTTCCCATCCTGAGGTCACTTGGCTACCTGTTGAAGCTTCCCTTGAGCCTGGGACACCAGCCACCACACACCAGTGCCCCCACCTGCTCTCTGCCCTTGCCTCCCCTCCTGTGGACTCTTCACCATCTTTTCCCTCACTCCCAGTTTAAGGGTGACTATCAGGCTGCACATTTATTTTGGGACGTATACAGAAAACACAAGTAGTCAGCCACAGTGTCTGTTTGCTGCATAAGTCAAACTAAAAATTATATGTTGCAACTGAACAGTTCCCCATTTTATCAGAAACCTTATGAAGACTGGGAAAGCCAACTAAGAGAGTCTTGACTGGAAAAAAATACTTGAAACTTATTTGATCATGAACAAAAAAGACTAAAAACAGGCAAAAGAGGAAAAATAACAGTACATCCCCTGAGTTTTCCCAGCATTACAAGGAGAAGCTTTTTTTCCCCTTAGACCACTTGCTGAACAGTTGGGATCCCAGCAGAAAATCTATCCCTGCAGGGTGATACTGCAGCCTACCTGTGTAAACCACTTTGCGCCTGACGGTCAGATTGACGTGACCTTGTTTGGCTGCCTGTTGCATAAGCTGGACCACAAGCTGGTGTGATTTCCCGACCACAGGCGTCCCATCCACACAGATCAGTTCATCACCTGATCGCAGGCGGCCATCGGCATCAGCAGCACCCAGCGGTACAATGTGACCAATGTAAATCTGAGGAATTAGCAGAGGAGGAGAGAGATAAATGAGAACCAGCTCAACAGCCAGCTGGAAGCAAGGGGCACTTGTAGTTAGACCTGATTTAGTAGGGACATGAAATTGTTGACAAATGTCTGCTGGTCAGGAAAGTTGCTCGTGTGAAAACGGTTCTATGTGAACACAGCACATTGTGAAAATGTAGTAAATTGACATCTTGTTTCTTTAGGCAGTCCATTCACTCTAAGGACAGACAGCCCTGGGAAAGGTGTTCAACCAGACAGTGACCAGACAGGAAGATGGTTAAAAGCACTGAGGGCCTTGTCAGGGAAGCTGCGATTGAATTACCCTTTTGGTTGCCTCCAGGGTTTACAAGCTCTGCACCCACACACTTGCCCACTGACTCAGTCTTGGTTTATCTTTAGTGAGTTCTGTGGAGTTATTCTAACATGAGACAAATTCACGGTCTCTCTTCCCATAAATGAGCAAAATAATTTTGGCAGGGAAAACCACAGAAATTTATGCTGCCACTGTCTAGCTGTGACCTGTGCAGCACCTGAAAGGATGACACTTCCTACAGGCACTGGATTTATGGTAAAGAAGTTAACTGAATTCAAAAAGGGAACTGAGCATTCTAAGATCTGAGAACCTGGCATTCTAAGATCAAAATACTTTCAAACCTGACCAGGACATCCTGTCCTCAGTGTCCCAAGGAACTATGTGTTTTCATTTGGTTTACCATTAAAGTAGAAGGAGAAGCCAAATCCGTTTCAGTTATGGAGTTGTGGGGTAGTTTTTTTGGAGGGAGGGAGGAGATGCAGGATATATATAGTCCACTAACTATTTTAGCAGTGATACTACAGCATAGTTCTGCACATCTGTACATTCTACTGCTGTGTTTCTGAAAGATGTCACAAGCTAAAACATGATACTCACAGGCTCTCCAGGCTCATTTCCACCGAGAATCCTAAATCCAAACCCGGTTTCCTTTCTCCATAGAAAGATATCCTGCTCTTGATAATCTGGAACTGAAGGGAAAGAAGAAAAACTATAATTTTTAATCAAAATACCACACCTTTTTACCCAAATCAGGACTACTCAGATGTACATAAAAGGATGTGCCATGCAATTTTAACCTTTAAATGAGGTGGTCTTTTTACATAGAGACATAACTATGAACACTTACAGTTTTAAATACTAAAGGATTATTATTTAAATCACTATTGAAAGTTATGCAGTGATTTCTACTTTCTAGGTATCTAATTGTGACTTGCCATTTATTTATCACTATAATATTTCCTTCTGTCAATATTAGCATCATTACCCAGAGCAAGAGCCTCTTCCAAATCATCAATAAATAAATGTGTACAACAGAGAAATACTCTGCCAGAAACAATACAGCTGCCTCCTCTTTCATGGAAGACAAAAGAGCCACTTGTTATGACTTCTACTGTTTAATTAACTTTCCCAAGCATAGTTTGCTATCTGTCTACTAACTCTGCTTTAAATAACTATGGGACAGATCCCCAGCTGGTGTAAATCAGAAGGGCTCCACTCAAAACAATGCAGCTCTCCTGACTCTCACTTGCTCATGTACTGGCTCTGCAAAAGCACTGAAGAGATAAAACCAGCTGGAAACATAAAAAAGCCCAACCTCACCTATTCATAAGTATGGAACACCAACAAGGTTTTTACAATGAATATGACATACAGTGAAGTACTAACCTTGAAATGCTGTTGAACAGTAATGTTTTATATTAACTTACTCATGCTTGCTTTCATCCCTTTTTTAAAAATGCAAAACTAATTGCTAACATTATATCATATCAGAAGACAACTTCAGGTTCATTTAATATTTACTGGATAGTATCTGTAACATTGACTAATTTTGCAATGATCCCCTCCCAAAATTTGTAATTAATGATAATAAAAAGCTGTTCCTTTACCAGTCAGCTGCGTATAACTTCAGCAAAGAAACCAAAGTATATTGTTCAGGAATCCAATTTAAGTAAGTGCCTACTCAGACAGAGGATGCAGCACGTTTAATGAAACATCATCTAGCTTTCTATATCTATGAACGGGTTGTTTTCCATCGGCATCAGTGAATGTCAGATTGGGCCCTAATTGGATTTTACGCTGTCTGTGCTTATTGTGCAAAAATTTGGGTCTGCTCTGGTGCTTGTCAGTGTTAAGACTTTTGGTTACCTCTGAGGGTCTCTCTTCAATACAACATGAATTGAAGAACTGGGAATACTAAAACTTAAACAAATAGGTGAATGCTAAGGTACAGATGTCTGCTTCACCATTTTCATTTAAACTGGCTTTACAGATAATATTTTCACATTTTAATTACCTGCAATTATAAGCTAAGCTTAATACCCGTGCCCTCACTGAATTAGAGGCCGATTTTTGTCTGGACACAATTACAGAGCGTTCGGGTGATGAACACACCGGGTGCCTGTGTGGGTCATCTCCTCTGGCTGAAGGCAGCTTGCCACGCACAGACACGCAGCACACAGACATGCAGCACAACAGAATTCAGACAATGAATTAACTGCTGTTTGTCACTGCCTTCAGTGAGGGGAGCGTGACAAGCAGACACAGTCAGGAGCAGCCCTCTCAGCTCTCCAGCCCTTCACAAGCTATTTTGACAAAGGCTGGCCCCAAACAATTAATAGTGTGTGTTGGGTCTGTCAGAGGTAAAGTGGCTTCTGCAGAGAGTTCCCGCGTGGGCCCATGTCCTTGGTACCTCTCAACACCTCCCCCTTTGTCACCCCTCCAATCTCACTGAACGATGCCATATGGCCCTGGTTTGGGTCCCAGCCACACAATTAACGCTGCTGGAGGGAACAGCAGGCTGGGCTGGACCAGCTGTATCAGACCAAAGCAACAAGAAAAGACAAGTCCACCCCCAAAGAAGCCAGTTCTTTCACACAGTGCTCCTCCCACTGGAAGGATTACAGCGAGGTAGAACACAGATTCAACAGACATACAGACAACAAACCCTTACACAGAATGAGTACAAAGCTCCTTTTACCACTTTTGCAGCAGCTCTGCAGGGCAGTGATTCACTGGCACAATCCAGAACACCCATCCACCCCAGAGCTTCAGAGGTGAGAACCTCTGAGGTTCCATACTGGAGAATTATTTTGGGTTCTTCCATTATTCAGTTGCACTTCAGAGGAGTGACTTTCCTTACTTAAAGCGAACATGGTGCTGCTGAAACTGTTGAAAATGAATGAAAAATGGCCTCTAGGAATCATTCATTGCAACCCTGCACCTTGACTGATCTCAAGCATGTCTGACTGATAAAACATGTACGTAGCCCAAATGCGTAAAATTTTACAGCAGTCTGCTTGTCTCAAATTAAACCAGCTCATTTGGAGAGCAGTGCAAAAGTGGTAAGAGTTCTGTGAATGGCTGGCAAGGTGGGTGATGCAGGCCCTGTTGATGAGCCATGTGGGCAAACTCATGAAGGAAACAGGAACACAATACACCCGCTCCCTGCCACCTACGCCATCCAGCCAGGACAGTAAAGCCAGACTTTGCCCCTTGGTGGCTAACCTTGGCATATGGCCCTGCCAGACTCCCTTGGTGATGAAGAGCCCCCCGCCACAGAGCAGCAATGACACCAGAACAAGACATCACAAGACACAGATACATTCTTGGCACAATCTTACATTCTCCAAAACTCGTGGAATTGATTTCTCTCTCTCTCTCACCCTTGCTCAGTCCAGTTGCAGGTGAAGGTGACATAGCTGTAATATTAATTTTACAATTTTGCAAAGCTTAATGTATCTGCTTTCTTGTTAGTTCATTTAATTAATTGTGACTTTATGGGTCATGTTAGGCTTTCATGCACAATTTGTTAAGGTTATAGCTACTACGGATTATGACATACTAAGTTGCACATTTCTCTGCACATGCCTGTGCACATGTGGATATAAAATACACACACATTTGAATTTATACATTCATGAACATGCATGCAGGTATATTTGAAAAACCTCCTTTTTTCTTCTTAGAGGAAAAATTTCTGTGAAAACACCTTAAATATACTTTTCTACAAAAAACCTTTCACCTTCATGACACCAGTTAGTTTTCCAAATGGAAATATCTTTGTCCAATATTAAAAGAAATTCTAAATACGTAGTGATGAATAATGAACACAGTGCTTAATTACAGATCATTTTAATCAAACTTTACTATGCAAACTTTAACATGTTATCTATAATAAAAATCTGCCTAGTGTGACATCAGTTTCAACATAAGATGGATTCAAGAATGATCAGTATGAGTTTGCTTTAGTCACTGGCTCATTTGAGGCAGCAGCACTTTCAGGGACTCATAGCTTGGCAAACACAAAACATTTAAGGCCCAGATTCAGCAAAGTATATGAGGACAAGTCTGAAATTAGGAGTGGACAGTCTCACTGAAGCTCATGGAGAGTTTCAGAGCTGAAAAGTCCTGCAATTCAGCCACAGACCTCATAAGGTTCCATATTTGCAAGAAATCCATTTTCTAAACTCTCACAATGCAGGAGAATTCAATTTTTTTTTGTCTTTTCCCTTTAACCAACCCTTTGTGGTGGCATGGAAAGCTTTTGAAAGATGGCTTCAGCAGGAGTTCTTGACAAGATGACCAAGCTCACGCGACTTGCTGGGAGTACCACGGTCCTTTTTAGCAACACATTCTCCAAGGGCATGGATACATCTGTGTGCCCAAGAGTATCACTGCAACTGTTTGTCTACTATTAATATAACAAAAGGACATAACCCTACCAAAGGGCTTTTACTAAACATCATCTTTCAAGTCAGTCTGATCGGAAGGAGGCTGCAATTTCGGGAGAGTATTCTTCTTTTCTATTTTAAGAGGAAAGTATCTAATGTTTGTGTTATCATGCAAGTATTTTTAGTTCTATGTAATTGCCAGTGAGCAAATACGCTAGGGTTAAGACTTATTTGTATTATTTTAATTAGATTTGGGGAGAGAAAAGTCCTCCCAAACAAATTATGTGCCTGAAAATAAAATGCAAATATTAACGATAACTTCAAATATTTTAAAAGCTTTAAAAATTCCTTCTAGTGTTCTGCTTTACTTTTAATTAAATGCTTAAGTCCTTCAAAGGGATTCATTAACACATCTGCAATTCAGATTAATTCATTTTGTCACTGCTGTTTTGACAGATGGCCATATGTAGGATACGGTATTTTGCAAAGCAATCAGGCCACATGAGAAAAATTTGACAACATATTGTGTTCATCTTTAAGGAAGTTTAATAATACATTGAAAAGTAAAAAGCATATTATAAAAATATATTTCAATAAAACTGAGAGGTTTCTGAATTGTGGTTCTCTGCTAAGCCATTCAATTGCTGTTTCTCTCTCTGAGTGCTCTTCAAGTATGTCATTCCTAGATCTTGGAACTGCTTCAGCTTTTAAACCTTAAGGGTTGGTCCTCTGATTCATGTACACAACTCCCATGAGCAGCAATGAGTTACCCATAATGAGGAGCTCAGGCAGCTAAAACTCAGCACCAGCAAAGAGTGCATTTGTTACCACCACCAAATGCTCTGTTTTCACATTCGCACAAAGCCGGCTATTCTCAAACGTCTTAATCCAGCAAAGACTGGTGACTCTGGGCCAGATTGCAGCAGAGCATCTGAGCTCAGCCTTAACCTTAAAGCATCCCTTTGGGTTTACAGCTTGAAAGTAAGCTCCCTTGGACCCAAGCCCAAACAGTCAGCACCCTGCAGGGCTGATCCCCTCACCCCAGGGAACTCCACATGAAGGAACTTTAACCCGCATTTGTGGAATAAAGTTGTTGTTCTAATCTGCTTCCCCTCAGCCAGAGTCCAGAAACAGTGATGGAGCCTTTGCATAGCTTTGCATTATTAATTCTAGCTTAATTTTTATTCTTTTTTTTTCTTTCCCTAAACAAGCAACGTCGGTGGCTCTCCCCCACAGAATTGGAGCACTTTCTGATATAAAGATGTATCAGGTAAATAATAAAAACACAAGCTTTTACATAATTACTGGTTAGCTGGTGCTTTTCAACCTAATTGTGCTCTACCAATGACTTCAGTGAGAGAGGTCATATAAGGCAAATACAGTCTTCTTTAATTAAATACTGATCCAAAGACAACTCAAGTAGAGGAAGAACGAATTTTACAAATTCTGAAAAATTAAAATGTTGCCTTTGCTTTCTGTGTCTACATTCTTATTATTAATGTAAGTAACAGTGGAATGCATTCCCAGAGAAAAAGACAGTAGGTATCCATTACAGATTCAGTACTTCTTAGAAATATCCTGGAGAAGATGAATTCATACATTGAATAAAATCTCTTTACATTATTATTTTTAGATGAAAAAAAAATCTGTCTGGGCTGGAGCTAATGAATTCATCTTCTTGTGTCAACTGCACTTGAAAAATTGCACTATGTTCTTTTTATGCTCACTAATTCTAAAAATGGGACAAAATAAAACACTTAAGATGACATAATGCTCTAAAATTCTGTCCTTTTAAAATTCATCTTATACTTCAACACAAAGGGTTGTTGCTGTTTTTCAGTCCACTTGTTGAGGATTCAAAACCCTGTCTCTCAAAAGAACATTTTATAACCCTTTTCAGGCGTTTTTAAAATTTAAGGCCAGCAATTAATAGTGAGCAAGCCCTGGCCTTAGAAGCAGAAGAGCTGTGCTGGGGCTCCTCAGGTAGTGGAGCCTTCTAGAACCCACCAAATGCCCTGGTTACTGGGTGTGTCACCCACCCTCAGCTCTGGCACTAGGGTGACATCCTCCTGCTGTGCATTAGATATTCACTTAGCTCTGCTCACACCTCCATCAGAAAGTTGCAGAGAGAGTCATACCTAGCACCCAAAGCTATGGATGTCACTGGAGATGACAGTCCCAAAGCCCGAGGGAATGGGTGCCCAAGTAAAGGAGAAACCAGTGACATGACTGTGTTCCCACCAGCCAAAGGTGGCACTGGAGTTAAACGCAACTGCAGCTGGGTAAAAACATGAAGAACAGCACACATGGAGCTGACAGACAGCGAAACTGGAGTCCCCAGGGAACAGTTTCTCCCATCACACACTCTGATGCTCAGTGTCAGCAGAGTTCCCTACAAATGACCCGAGAGCTACACACCCAGCGCTTGGGCAACACTGAGAATGAGTCTCAAAGGGATGATTCAGGTTTATACCAAAGGAAAAGAAACACAGTGCTTCACCCCAAGCCCCCAGGGCAGAAGAGTCAGGTGTCAGCTGTGAACCACAGACTCCATTTATGAGACTGGTGATAAATAAGGGCTTGCTGAGGGAAGGAGGAGCTGACCACAGACCTCTAAATAAAGCCACCAGTCATGCTTTGGGATCAGACCACAAAAGTACACAGAGCATGTCCAACTCCATTTTTCACTTATCTTGCCTGCTTTTCTTCACATTTCATTACCCACAGCAAAGCCATGTCACTAGCAAAGAGTACAGGTTAATGCCCAGGGAATGTGTTTCACTCCAGCTTAGGGTTTGAAATTCATAGGCTCTTGGACACTTCTAATGGTTTAAAAGGAGACATGACCATATCACACTTCCACCATTCTCCAAAAAGCCCTTATCTACGAAACCAAGGAATCTCATAAAACACCTTCCTGGAAGGGAACAGCAGTGGGATGAAAAGGTCATAGAAAGGCACCAATGTTCAAACAGGTCTCATCTGGTAGAAGAGGCAGGAGAAGGACTGAAGCAGTAGAAGAGGATCAACCCCAGTACAGAGACGCTGGACTATGGAAAGGTGAGATAGGGAAGCTGAAGGGGTGTAGCATATCACAGTCTAGCAACAGGCCCAAGCAGTGAGGATTGTGGCACAGGAAAAGATAGAGTGTGGGAAACCAGCAGGTCAAGAGACTGTGAAAAGGCCTCTGGAAAGGCTCTAGTCCCAGCCAAGGACAAAACCTCTACAGGATAACTGCAGCCATCGAGAAAAGAGGAAGGATTTAGCACGTGGTGTTGGAGGTGACACAGAAGGGCAACTGCCTGCCTATGCACTTCAGAGTTTCTCCAGCTCAGTCTTGGGTTTTATCAGGAAAGACAGGAAGGAGTTAAGGCTGCTAAACTGATACTAATGACTAATTAGTATGAGTTAAACAGTTAATTAGAAATTAGCTAAGTAGCTGCAGGGGGTCAGAGGCAATGGCAGCACAGTGCCAAGGAGAACCACGTGGGCTGGGCAGAGGGAATGCCAGTACCATGGGACATTTGTCCACCCAGGCAGGAGAAGGAGGAGCTCTGCCTACAGCTCTGCAGGGCTCAGGAGCCGCTGTCTCTCAGCTTTCACCCCTTTTTCCTATTTCAGTGAGCTGCACATACAAGTTCTGTCACTGCACTCTGCAGATCAGTGTGACCTGGCCCAAGAGCCTGCAGGGTCAGTACACCTAATCCTTAGGAAATGATGGGAAGGGAAGCAGTGCACAGAAGCAGAGACACCTACAAACTGCTTTGCTGAGACATTCAATCCAGAGATGCATCTTCAGCCAAGAAACTATGACTCATGATTTTTCCAGGATATAAGACTTCAAAGTGATTCATTTGGTCAAAAAAAAAAGTCCTACCATTTTTCATTCTGAGGTAAAGGTTCATTTCTTACTGGTTTTATCAATTTCCAGTTAGCACAATAAAATCAAACTGCAGGTGATACTCTCAGAGCACCAAGACTTTGAAACTCTCTTTTCTGTAACTAAAGTAACTACTGCCTTTCAAGATGAACCTAATACTCTAACTCTTTAAGAAGCTTTTACAGATTTGATCATCTTCAGCAGTGCAATTAAAGCAAAGCCAATGTGTTTATTTTGTTTCCAGAGAAGAAACTGATTGAAACCATATTTATAGTCTTGGAGCAGAGTCAAAACCCTGCTGAACTACTAGCCAAGTGTGCAGATTATTAATTGCCATAAAAGCCACTTACAATATGCATTTCATATCTGTATTGTTAAAGTGTCCACTCTGGTCAAAGTAAAATGGCTCAACTGGATTTTCTCCTCCCCAGGGTGAGGCTGAAATGCATTTGATATGAATTTCAGCAAACTAAATACTTCCCTTCCTTACTGAAATTCCTATGCATATCAGATAATGAATCTTAACCTCAAAAAAGAGTTTAGGATCTGGATAACAAACTCGAAAATTCTCCTTCAGCCTAATTTAAAAGCAAAATAAAAATATAGGGGAAAAGACAGTCTTTAAATTTAAAGGGATTTTTCATATTAAGCTTTGGTCTAAGTGCTCTTTCCTAGAGATTATCTAAATCCAATCCTCATGAAAGAGCAAACTGCAGCTCTACCAAGTGGATCACATCGACAGATACCAAATTAACCAGCGGAAGCTGTACATTTCCAGCAGAAACCTAAAAGATTCAGTCCTTTGCAAAGAAAATAGAGAGCAGCTGCCAGAGCCGTAGCCTTAGCAACTACACCTGCTTCATACTCACGTCGGCTTTCATACATGCTCCTGGACTGGGCCCAGATTTTGAATGGATCTGGCTTTTTCTGCCCAGAAATGTCCGGCTGGTCAGCGGCCGGCGCCTCCGGGGCGGTGTAGTCTGGCAGCACCTGAGTGCTGTGTGCGGGGGATGCGGTGTGCCCGCTGCGGTGGCTCGAGACGCTCTGCTGGGAACTATTTTGGCTGTCTTTCCTTTCAAGTGGTTGCTGTAAGGAAGAGAGTGAGTGGAAAGAGAGAGAACAGACGGTTATTGGTTGCTGAGTGGGTGTTTTCCCTCAATTTTTCTCCCTTCTTTGATCAGGCTTTTCTGCATGCACGTAAGTAAATACATAAGTCACAGTTTTGCTGCTACCCAGTTAATGCTGGGTACAGTTAAATTCCCCAGTGACAGATTCTGATAGGCAGACTGACAGAAAGAGATATACAAAACAAAGTAATTTATCACTAAAAAAAAAGCATTTTTCTGTCTCACACATAGGACAGATCTAAATCTCATTATAGGTTATTACTTTCAGTGCACTTATTTTTTCGTGAATTAAGGCAGAAAATCCCAACAACCTTCTATTCACATAACATTTGGGTCTAACTTGAGCCTGAAAGAAAATGGAAAAACTACCAGATTTCCCTGTGGAAACTCAAACTGTCCCTCTAAAACAGATTCAAGCACAGCCCTTACTATGCAAGATCACTTTTTCTCTGCAGCTCTTGCAACCCCCCACATTACAAGTGTGTGGACAACAGAGTACTCCTTTAATGGCTCTGCTCCCCAGAGCATCCAAGGGATTTCTGCAGACCTTAACAAATGTGAAAATGTCTATTTGAAGTTTGATTTGTTTTAATTAAGTACAAAATTAAATTAAATTAAAACAGGAAAAAATGCATCCATCTAAACTCAGGGCTTATTCCAAAGTAGTGTGCCAAGAATTCTGACTGCTTAATATTTAGCTAAGCAGGGTATATAGTTCTTAACTCAAATTCACAACTGTGTGCTCAAATGAAGCACAAGTCACATTTGCATTGCAAGGATTTGTACTACTCAATATGCAGCAAAATCCTCAACAAGAGCTCCCCACACTGTGCAGCAAATGCTTTTTAATGCTCTTTTGAGATGACCTTGGATTGACACCAAGGTTGAGTGCAATCTCTCACCTGCTCTGGCACAGGGAACTGTGTGCCCAGGGCTGCTGTGACACAGGGTGGCCGGAAAAACAGCATCCCACAGGTTGTTTTTCCAACATCCACTATTTCCCAGCTAAAAGGGGTCAGCCACTCACACCAATAAACCTTAGGCAGAAATTTAAGCCTCCTGCTGGCAGAGGGTACCTGAAAACATTCCAACAGAAGTCTGTGCTTTCAGGTACTTCTCTCTAGGAACTCAAGCTGGGGTAGGGAGAGGAGCCAGCAGCAGATACAGATTGGATCAGCGTGGGGGGCTCACTGGCCACCGGTCTGGGCTGGGCACCCCTTGGCTCACTCTGAACATGAGACCCCAGGCAGCTAATGCTGCATCATAGAACAGCTGAATAAATTACAGAGGAGAAAGTCACCATACAAAGTGCCCTCTTTTAGTGTCTTAAACCCCAAAAACCCAGGTAAGATTATTGTTAAGTTGCACGTACTTCAGCTTTACGCTGAAAAAAAATCCCAGCTTCAACAGCCCAAATAATTTTGACTTCTCATCCTTGCATTGGAGTTGTTGATCCACTACCAGCATTTTTTTAAAGGATATCTCGATTGACTAGAATGTGAAATAGCCTTTGTCCTTTAAAGCAATTTTGAACAAAGCTTACCTGCTGTGATTACTCATCTGCAGACTTTCAAATACAAATACCTGAACCAATTTCCAACATTTTTACCTTTTAAGTAGTAAATGAAGCTAATTCACATGCAGCCCTTCAATTTTTATTGAAGCCATTTTAAAACAGCTATGCTGGGGATAATCAACTTAAAAAAAAAAAAATTACATCTCTCAGTCCAGCCATCTGGATTGGTTTGTTTGGCCAAACTACTAAAATAAGCACAAGCATCCTGTTGAAACTTCAGGCCAGTCTCACTGGAAATAGCTGGTTACAGAATGTGGAGGACAGGGACTAAAATTTGAAGCTTTATTTAGCCTTTAGGGAAAAAATGAGAACTCTCTGAAAGCTTTCTGATTTAAAAAGAAACAAAGTTTGAACTTCAAAAAGTGCTCTCATTTTATGATATGAAAGGTTTAAATTTTGAACAAACTATGAATTCTGTTTTGTATTTGGATTGCAAATGGAAGTGTCAGCATATCTTAAGCAAAACCAGCTGTAATTAAACTAGAGTTGCAATTGCAAAACCAGGTATTTTTCAAGAAATAGGTGATAACTTCTCTAGCAGGACCAGCAGTTTTCCAAAAAATAACTCCTTCAAAAAGCCTGAAATATCTCTATTTAGGAGTTTGAGACGGGACTAGAGAAAGGGGACCTAACCATGGTAATAAGGAATGTATGTAATTAAATTATTCAAGACAATATTTATCAACTTTCATATCACCAGAGGAGGCCAAAAAGGTTTGGGGCCAAACTTCTTTCCACATGTTGTAGCAGCTTCAGCACGTCATGCCCATGAGGAATTGCAGGGGTCTGACCATCGTGGTCCCTGCCATGGGGACTGCTCAGATGAAGTTTGTGTCTTGGTACATGCAGAGCTTTCCCAAGAGGGATGAACTGACCAAATGCCAATGAAAAGATGGCTTGTCCATCTCCTGCCTTGTGCCCAGCTTTAGGGCGAATCCTCCTGGGTCTGAATCTTACTGTCCAGCTTGCTCAGTTCACACACATGGGCAGGAAAGCAGCAGATGAGTACAGGGTCTGGCTGGTGACAGAGCAGGAGGTTCTGACCTCACCCTGAGGTGTTGATCATGGTTTTCAGTGTCAAGTAAAGCAGATCAGCTGAACTGTATTGACTTCTGACAGAAGCTACCAAGAGCACGGGGCACTGAACTACCCGAGCCAGTAAGAGCACCTCTGATTCTTGAGAGCCCACCGTCTTCTCTAGAGCTGCTGATTAGCATCAGTGGCTTGCCAGAAAGACCTTTACCAAAAGTGGCTAGAAATCAAGACTATGGTGACTACCTCAAGTCCATTTAGGCAGACTGAACACTTAAATACAGGTGATGGGATAAAACAATCACCTTGATACTGTTTTACAGCTATGACAAAATAAATATGTGGGAAGCTGGAGCTTGCCACACCCTACCAAAGCCCCTGGGCTCTGAATGAAAAGGCATGGCTTGTACAGACTCACTGTGGAACCAATTTATCTTCTTGACAAAAACAGGACATTGGCAGAGCCCCTGGTGCTCCTTATCCACCCAAAAAATGTGGCAAATCTCTTGTCCGGGACTAGCTGTGCATAGGAATTGCATTTTTGGTTACAAGTCAGCTATGCTGACAATGCATTTATTTAAATCCAAAAGAAAAAAATCAGATTTTTGGAAGAGCTTAGCACTTTATCCCCCCTGCAGTGATCCCATCTTCTGATGACCTAGCTGCATATTTTGTGCTGTAGAGCTTTCTGGAGAAGCTGGTCTTGGCAGCAACAGCAAACTGAGCTGGAAATGGGAATCTTTGCCCCCTTGTGGAGTATTTTGATGCAAGCAACAAGGAAAAAAAAAAAAAGAAGAAAAAAGTTTGGTTTCATCCATATTATACCAGAATGATTGCAGGGGAAATTGCTATACTAGAAAATTTCCATGCTTAAAATGTATATCTCTAGATGTCCAATACAAAAATATTATCCATTTTCATCTAAAAAAGAATGGGAAATTAAAAAAAAGGAGCGGGACAGAAAGCTGCTGGGAGCATGTCCTTGGTGAGGGGAAAGGGAATAAAGAACTCGGAAATCTCCAGTCCCAAGTACAGCTGGAAAGGGATTTTTTACTAATTTAGCACTTTCACCAAGGTTGAAAAACTCTCCTTAAAATCTGAGAAGAGCAAAGTTTGTCAGAAGATACACACAGACTGACAAATACAGCCCAGCAAAACTGAGCTGAAGGCAAGAAAACTTCCCAGGCTGTGTTACAGCCCCAGCACCAACAAACCTCTCCAAGGGGCTTTAACATGTCATCACAGCCAGGAGGTACCAACAGCCTGAAGTTGGCCTTTGGGGAATGTGGACTGGGGGCTGAGAACAGAAAATAGGATTCATTTAAGGAAGAGCAGCCACTGGCAGTAAGTGGGGAATGTGTCTGGGCTTTGGGAAAGGATATGACAGAATGAGAGAGGGCTCATCTCTTGAGCAAAGCAGAAGAGGATGGACACCTGAGTCGTGACTTCCTCGATATAGCAGAAGAAACAAAAAACAAGCACAAGTTAAGATCAAAGCCAACTGCTTCCAGCCTCGATGTGTGCTGTCCTCTGACTGCAGCTTATTATACAAGGAATGCTGGAAAACAGTTCCTGTGTGTTGAGCAAAGGGCGTGGGGGAAATGGGCAGCACATCCCACCAAGCCCCACAGCTGTGCTGTGCTGGGGACAGCCCCTGGCACATGGCTCTGATGGCAGCTCCTGCATTCACTCCATCGCTGCCAGTGCAGCAGCAAACTGGGAATCCCTGGGATTCACAGCATCCCCGGGAAACACGGGGGCAGAGTTCAGAGATGGTATCCCAGACAGCAACTGTGCCGGTGGGGCAGGCCTGGCTCTTGCCTGTCATGAGTGGGAATCCTCATGGCCAAGAAGGTCAGGCTGGACTCCCCCCTTCCCACAGTGGAGCAGCAGCCCTTCAACAAACCAAGGAAGGACAGTGTTAGACACCCCCACTTCCCTGCTTCTGACTGTTGCCTTGGCCACACGAGCTCTGGAGTCGGTGTAAATCCACCCCAGAGAGCCCGAGGAGTTTCCTCCTCTGCACACAGATGCCCCGAGGCACTTTGCTCCAGGTTTCCATGCTCAACCCCTGCATGTCAGCGATGCCTAGGGAGGAAGCAGTGGCTGCACCGGCTCTGCCACGCTGGCTCTGCCCTCCGAGGAGGGGCAGCTCATTAAAGCTGTCGCACGACGCTGCAGCGAGTACAACATCGCTGCTAATTGCGCCGCCAACGATTCCGTGTGCAGCCAGGGGAACAGGAGCCTCTGGTTTTTGGGAATCCTGCGCTTTAAAGGCAACAGCACCGCCTACGACCGTAGGAAAAATTACTGAAGGAACCCTGAAAAGGCTTGGGAGAGGCACGCAAAGGAATGTCAGCTTTCCCCAAGCTGACAGGCTCCTCAGAGCAAACAGTAGAGAGAAATCTGCTGTTGCACAGCTACACCTGTTTGTAAGCAGCCTCTTTGTTCACCAAGGCGGGATTATTCTGACATGGATTTACATGCTGCTCAGATTTTTACTGTGCAGAGCTGTCAAACAGAGAGGTGCCTGACACAGCAGCATCCCGCTTTACCCGATGCCAAACGTGCGTGTGGCAAAGTGGGAGCATCCATGCTTTGGAAAGACCAAGGCTCATGGATTAGGGCTGGTTTAATGACAGAAGTCGGAGTCTGGATCGTGTGCAGCCAATCCTGCTCCGACCAGGGGAAAAAGTGGAGGCAGAGAATAGAAACGTGCCAGACATGTCTGTATTTTACGCACTTGCTTCTGTTTCACCGAAGGCTGAAATAACCCCTGCATGTGACAGCAGCGAGCGGGCAGGGGCTGACAGGGCTGTGATTTGCAAGGAGCACAGCCCGCACTTCTGCCTCCCAACATTAATGCGAGCTGACAATGGTAGAGGCCTGGGCTCACATGACTTTAATCAGCGCTGCCCTAAGCTATCAGAATCACATTAATTATTTCAGGGCTTTCTTTGTGGATGAGCAGAGAGCTCATATTAAAAGCAAGAGCCTTCTGCTCAGCCACTTCCTAAACCTCTTGCCCAGGTTTGCAGCGAGGTAGGCTGTGCCCAGCTGCAGGTTTTGGCACCACTGGGGACTGTCGGTGAAGTTTCACACCATCTTACAGCACGGCAAATACCCCACTTGCTCTGCTTCCCCAGAGCTCCTGGCAGAGAATTCTGTCTCTCCCTCACTCTCAACAGATAACTGCAAACTTTCAGGCTTTAGGTATTTCATTCCCTTTAAAAATAAAACATTTCTTTTTGTTGCATACAAATAGCACATTAATTTCTTCCATAATATCATTCATGGAGCTTTAATGATACTTTAGATCATGGCTTCCACACTGCTAGCTAAGATGCCATCCAGGTAACAGCTTTACATGGAAATATGTTCAGGGAGACAAGAAAACATTGCTCTGTTGTTGCTTTTTTAAAAAATGAGTAATCTTACACCTGCAGCACAATCCTGCTCAGTATGGAAATGCCTCTAGAGCAGGCACTCTGACAACTGACTGTATTCCCTGGGAACTGTAACCATGCTCTGTTCATGCTTTGTCTCTCCTGACAATGTGCATACTTTCCCATTCTGTTAATAATTCAGACAAAGGTACTCAAGAAAACTCAGGGAGTTAATGGAGAAGGTTGGTGCCTATGAGCACCCTTAAGAAGGTGGAGACTCCCATCTTTCCAAAAGGAAACAATAGCTTTTTTTTTTTGGTAAGTTAAACGACAGAGAAGCTCATCTGTCAGGGAAGCGGATTTGTAAACCTGAGGCTTTATTTGCAAACAAGTCCCCCTTCCATACTGCATCCCTCTCTCATGTCCCCATGCAGCAGAAGCTGTGCAAGGTAATCACGGTTGCAACAGAAAGACAACTTAAAACAATTGAGACCCAGAAAGCAAACAAACCAAACTCATGCCTTTTTCCTTCAAAGCAGACAAACAGACAGACATAGTAGCTGAAAAGTGCTTACCGACTTTGGGCTCTTCTTTGGGACTGGCAATCCTGAAAAATGGCAACAAGGGAAAAATAAACATTAGCATTAAGCGCTACCTGCCCTTAAAAAAAAATCCCTAGGTGTATCATCCGAATGTAGCCATCTGCAGAGTTATGTCAGCTTTCGCTCTCACATCGGAGTTACCAGTCTGTTCATATCGAATCAAAGCCCAGCGAGAGGGAGAGTGAGAGAGAGCCGGGGAAGAGGGAGTGGGGGGAGAGCTCTCTCTGCATTAGCTATGCTGACTTGTGCTGCAGCAGCCAGGAGGCTGCGAGAGAAACCCACAGCCCTCAGCGGCTGCTGAAACCCAGTGCCTGGGCAGAATCTCAAATGCTCCCCTGGATTACAGGAGACTTAGCTCACAATTAAGCCAAGGCTCTTTCCTTCTGACGCGATCGGCTCGGCGATTTTATCGGACCAATCACAGCAGTGCAGGGGGAACAGGTTGATTTTTTAAAAGTATTCCTCTAGAAATTGATTTTTGAATGGAAAATATGCATTGGGCTTGAGCAAAGGAAAACAAAAGCATGAGGAAGAAAAAGCTTTTCTCCCTAAAAATATGAATGTTACTGAAAAATCACATTTTCCTTCCTGTCCATCCTAAGCGTAAATCTTTGAAGCCTGAGATTTTATCTATTAGGTAAAACAGAGAGCTGCAGCTTGAGAACAGCACTACTAGTGCCCTAACCCCTGGGGGAGATGCTAGGGAACTTGGAGAAGTGGGGCTTACACAGGTTGCAGGTGATGTAAAGGAAAAAACAACTGGGAGGGCACAAGGGAAGGTTTTTTCAAGGACAATTTTGCATTTTGAAGCAGCATCTTACTCAGTCTGTGATAAGCAACAGAACTTAAGTGAAATTTCCATCAACTACTTGTGCACAGAGCCCAGTTGACAGAAGCGAGAGAGACACTTGTCTGAGGATTTACCTACAATGCAGGGAAAGCTTTCTTGGGGTCAAGACCTCCCTTTTCCCCCCACTGTTGGAAGAGAGAGGAAACCCCCCGTATTTTGCTCTGTGTGACACTCCAGAAACAAACATAAACCAAAACAGAGATTACACTCCACATTATGTGCTCAGTAATTCAGATGTTTGAAATCTGCTTTTGTCTTTAGGATGTGATTTATGTGGCATTTATGCTGCATTACGTTTTCTACTTTATGCATTTTGTTTATTCTAAACCCCATGTCCTCATCCAACATTTACACGGGGAATAAAATAAGCAATGCAAGTGAATTACAAATCTGTCTAGGAAGATGCTTATTTTAAGGTAATCTGGGAGATGTTAGTGCTGAATAGGGAAGATCCACAACTAAAAATGATAATCAGAGCTCACTTTGCTGCTGCTCTCAGACTGGGATGCATACTGTAATGACTATGTTAAATGAAATATTTTCAAGATTTTGAAGAATATCTGTTCTCTGCATGTCACTCTGATGCGTTTCCAGCCAATAGCTGATACCCCTCCAGGCAGTGATTGATTGAGGGACAATGAAACATCAAACTGTTTGGACTAAACAATCAAGATTGCAGCTTCATTTCTGCTGATGGAGACTTTGTTTGTATAATACCCTTAAAGAGGAAAACACGAATAACGTTCATGGCAAGTCACATTTGTAACAGGCATCATTTATCGCAGAGATAAACACAGAGATATTCTCCTCTCTCTCTCTCCTTCCACATGCATGCACACACGTTTACTCTCCCTTTCCAAGAGATGCTCTTTCCTATTAAAGCAATAGATAGAACAGATCCCCATGCACACACCCCCCCCCCCCCCCCAACAGACCAGCATGAGACAGAAAAGATTTAACAACATTTTAAATGTTCCCTCCAAAAAATAAAGTGGAAATGCAGGTGAGCTGCTGGGTCAAATCGTATCAGAATTCAGTCTATTGCATCACAAGCACTAAACGTTAAAATTTACTAAGTATGAACTACTGAACAAACCTTTCCTTCAAAGTTTGTCATTAATTTTGGCTGTTCCAACCCCAAAGAGATAGAAAACAGTTGAAAAATAACGCAAAACACATCAAGGCTATTGTTTGGCAGGTCCTTCAGAGGCCAATGAATCTTACAGTGTCACTGCTCTGTGCCGGACTTTGCTGCAGAACAAGCAGTAATTTACTTCTTACCAAAATAAGTGACTGCAGAACACGTTAACAAATGTTGGTAGTTTTTCATGGGATGAGCTTATAGTCAGGGGAATAACCTGCCTTTACATTTTCCCACAAAAATATTATTTATTCATCTAACTAGGGTCTCATTTTAGAACTCCAGTTCCTGGCGCAGCAGGCCAAATGAGCAAATGATAGGTATAATGAGGACTTTTCATGCTCAGATGATGGAATGGATACAGTATTTAACAGGGATGAACACAAAGCGCTTTAATAATCCCCAGATCCTGGGAGCTCCACTAGCAAGGAAATGCCGAACTTTTCCAAAAAGCTTCTGGCGAAAACATTTCCCAAGCCTATGAATTTGGGATAGTGACAACTGTGAATTACAATACTGGCCTTTTGATTCCATTAACGTGTCCCATCACTGCTCATGCCATGCCTTGCTTGGAAGCTCATCCTCCTGGTTGCCCCGTTGTCTCCTGAAGCCTCATTGCAACTTTTTCAGAGGTAAATGGGCCAAGCATAGACAAAACTCTCAGTCTGCATCTTCTTAGCATTATCTAGCTTTTTGACAGTTGGATAAATGGCTTCACATCCTTGGCTAGGAGAAGCCAGAAGGCTTGTCCCTGCTATGCCCTCAAACCCAGTAACAGAATAATAATAGTTTATATTGACATTGCAATATAATTTCACTGTGATTTGATACCTATGGACATCTCTCACTAGTACCTGAAATGCATCTTCTAACTTTGGGGGGTTTTGGAGGTACAGATTAGAGAAGATGGAAGAGTCAAGCAATCAAACAGGGCTGTTGTCACCATAGAGTTAAAAATGTTTTAAAACAAATGAACACATCTGGTAAACAATGTCAATATGACCTAAAACCCCTTGAATGGGCTCATTGTAGCTACTTACTAAATGTGCCTGGAATTAAATTATTTAGAAAACACAAATTACTCCCCTCTAAATAACAATGTAATAAAGCAACTGTTTAATGAAAAATATCAGTGATCAGTGAGCAATCCACAAGAACAAAAAAAGGGATTGTAATCAAACTAAATGCACAGACCCATCAGAAAAGCAAGAAGGACTTCATACAAGGTTAGTCAAAAATGAGTCAGATGCAGGGATCTAAATCAAACTAATTATCACAGAGATTATTACATTTATCTTAACAAAACCCTCTCTCTTTTCTCCCCAGTACTCCCTAAAGCTCTATGTACAGCTGGCTGCATCCATCTGCTCAACTACATTTTGTAACATAGGGGAAAAAATGCAAACCATTAAGCAAGTTTTGCAGCATGACTTCAGCACTCTTAATGCCATTACGCATGAGGAGCTGTATTTCTGTTGCGTGACACTGTGTTATGTTGTGAGTGATGTGACCCATGAATTAAATCCATAATTCAGCTTATTTAATATTATTTGTGTTAACTGTGCAGTCTTGAGTGGTAAAACTTTTGGGAAGCTGTAAGGTCACTAACCCTATTATGATGAGTTCATGGAAGAACACATGGGACAAAACTTGACCCCAAGGGTTGCTGTTTCTAACACGCAATTTTTAAAGGAACTTTTTTCCCTCAGCTCCTTTGTCTTTATGCAGCCTAAGTAACATGGGAAGACCATGACACATGCCAAACTCTGCTTTACTTGAGCATACACAGAATGCAATGTGTGACTATAAACCCACACCACAGCCTGGGCCTGGTTCTGGTGAGCGCTCAGAAACCCACAAATGCCCCAGAATTACCTAAACGGACACCAGACACAACGTGCCCTGTTCCACAGCCCCATGTTTTGGAGATGGTAGGTCAAAATTATCCGAAGTTGAATCCTAAGGAAGACCTCTCTCTAGGCACCACAGGAGTCATGCAGTCAGCCCATTCCAACAGCTTGGACATGTGGAGGCCAGCTAGTATGAACACTTAGCCTTTCACCACACAGACACACAAATTATATATTTCAATGGGATTTCCACTGAAGTTGGAACAATTCAGTAGTTTGCACAACCCACCCATATGACAAAGGTTCCTGGAATTGCTAAGAGCCAGTCTGGAGGCCAGACTATCGTCTTTTTTTATGGCTAACAATGTCTGTGTACTGCTCAACATTTTTCACTTTTGGGGTGGTTTTGCACACGAAAGAGAAGAACAGTTGTTTCTAGATCTTCATTTCTCACAGTTCCTTAACTCTTCCAACCTGGATAGCTTGTGGACCATCTATATCCAAGAGCAAAATAAGCAATAGGTGAGTCTAAGAGGAAAGTCATCCATAAGGTTTTGCCCTTATGTCACCTGCAGCCCAGAAGGCACCAGTGCTGAAAATTATTCAGAGATTAAGAAAAACACAAGAAAATGAAGATTTCGGACTGTGTCCCAAGGTTAACATTTACACAGAAAATGTTCCTGCCTGGAAAAAAAATAAAACCTTCAAGCTTTCTAAACAGCACTTGAACCATGCTGAATAAAAACCAAAAGCTGTATCGAAGAAAACAGACACTTTGAAAGATGAGGTTTAGGTAAAGTACTGGAGTCAGGGGGTGCACAACCATATACCTGGCACTGAACATTGATTTCTGCTTTCTGTGTGCAAAACAAGGAACTTTAAATAATTAACGCTAATGGCCATTAGTGCTGCTGGGGGGACAGGGGACAGGAGATCGGTCGTGACAAAGCAATCCCCTTGATTCCGTATGATCCATTGACAAAGAATTTCTAATAAAGGACAAATACTATTTAAAAGAGTAGATGGAAGTTGATCTTTTCCAGACCAGAACAATCTGCAGCAAGAGAGGTAAGTCTGTGCAGGCATAAGGAGAAAAAAGAAAAAAATCAAGAAGAAATCCCCTACCTGTCCCTGCCAAACTTTTCTGCTCATCATTGTGATTTGCATAACAAGAGTGTCACTGTACTAGCAAAAAAAATTAGCTATGCAATACAAGCTTTAAGCAAGAGAATAATTTACACTGCAGTAATATAGCCCTGCCATAAATCAAGTTTGGTAACTACCAAATGCAGTGAAAAATGCTACATTCTAATGCTAATGTGCAATGCTAATGCCAAGAAAGCAATGTCTTGAAGAGATCACTGTCACTGACAAAAAACATAATGAGGCATAGAATATTATTGCCATTAAGAAGAATTTCAGTTTTAGATGCTCTAAAGATGGTAAATTTTATTAGCCTCAAATACTCATTTTTGGTTAGGATGCTGAAAAATTCCTTGCCATATCGCCTCAGTCATATTTTCAGCATCTCAAATGAGTATTGATTTTAGAAGCGATAAAAAAATATATAGGCTAATAAAATGCTATTTAATTACTATGAAAATATAAATTTAACTGTGCAGTAATATATATATATAAGGTAGTGCCAAGACAGTAAGATAATAAAGAGATTGAGAATTAGCGTGATAATTACCCATCTAGCCTATGGTTGAAAGCATGTCAGCAGTTCTTGTATTTTTATTTTGAATCTCATTAAATGAAGTGCTTATCATAAAGCTCAAGCTGTTGGAGTAATATGCTTAGATGAAAACCTTTGTTGATATTTAAACAAATATGTACATAGACATTACACTTCTGAAATCTCACAAATTTCAGACAGTAAACACTGGAATTGGAAGGTAATTAGAGACCCCCACATTCTTCTTACACAGATAAGGGTGTGTGTATACACAGTATTATGTATCTATTTTTCATATACATAAGCATACATGTGTGGCTATCCATGAGGGTACCTATCCTTTCCCAGAAGCCCACAAAATCCATGACTTACAAGCTTTATTTCTGGAAAACGTCTCACAATTTTTGGGGCATCCTGCAGTTTTGAAGATGCCCAGTCCAATGTCTCCTCTCCCCAGCTGGCTGTCCCATGGCATGACTATGCAGGTGCCGAAGGGGAGCAGCAGCACCTCCAGGCCAATCCTGCTGCCACTCCAAGCTTAGTATAGAGGACACTAGAGAGGAGAAACCATATTTTGCTAGTCACAGCTGTATTTATCCTGCTCAGTGAGAGTGTTTTGTCTTCAGACTTACCACTGCACTGCTACAATGTGTAAATCCATGTGCTCAAACTGGGTGGCTTTTGGCAGATTCTCATATTTCATATCTGGAGAGCAGCCTGCACAGAGGGGATGCCTACAAGTAGGGCCCTCTTGGCATTAGTTTGGTGCTGCTATTAATATATAACATCCCTTAATAATAAGCTAGTATTTACAGAATGCTTAGCTAAGTTCAGACCTGGGGAGTGCATATCCACACATGGCACACTAAAAAGCTCTACTAGAAGACAATGGTTTTACGGATGCTTTCACAAAACATAACTTTATTAGTTTGAAACTAATTTTCTATTAAAATAGATCAGTAACTTGATATACTTCCAAGGATGTAACCTGTGCATCTCAGAAACTAATCCTGAAGGATGGAAAGAAAACTTCTGAGGACTGATATTTACCTGCACATCCCTACCAACATCACCTTCATGTGCCCCCAGCCACAAGGTCCTGACCTGTCCAAGTATCCTCAGCCCACTGTGTCACCTCCCTAAAGCTCAGCCTCCTCTACCAAGTCTGTCTGGCCTACAAGCCCTGCCAACTCCTTAAGACCAACTCACAGTGCACTGCAGGTCTTCTGGCGCAAAAGGCACAGGTTAACCGAATCTTAAAGCTGGTATAACCTAATTACTATCACCATCACAAAAATAAGTCTATCTGACGGAGACAAAAATAAACATTAAAACGAATAACATAACATCCCAAAGCAGAATGGGAAAAACATTTAAATTCAGAATGGAGAGACGTAGAGACATGCAGATAGATATTTAAAAGCAATCAATTTCAGAACAAAACCATTGACTAGTCCATTACAAAGTCATCCTTCTTCCTCAGTTTTGCCCACCTGCTACTGCTTTTAATGACTCTTCAAATGTATTTAATTACAGTGATAAACAAAGACCTTTCTTGGATTTCTGATATCTCATTACTTCTGTTATGACTGGTTATTATAATGCCAAATCAAGGCAGCAGCTACTACCTACCTACCTGCAGTGTGGCTGATAAAAACTCATTATTTACTTGCACACCAAAATGTCACCCAGGCAGTATGTAAAGGTAGGCGGAAAACCTGAGTGGAACGAAACCCTCCTTGCTGCACACCTCTGAGTCTGCTCCATTTCCTGCTGTGCAAATCCTGATGAAGATGTGGGAGGCACATCTCCAGCTAAATCTGCCTTATCTAATGCACAGTATTAGGTTCTGCTGTGCCACCTTGTGTTACATCACATCATATCACATCAGATATAAAACAACACTGTGTGGGTTTCAGCTGCTCCACTTACACCACTTCAGCATTTAATAACAAAAGCAAATCAACATAAGGTGAAAAAAAAAGCACCAACTTTCAAAACCTTAAGCTAAGGAGGGAAAAAAAAACCCCTTAGGAAGAGTTTCAGAGCTCTCATCTTTCATTTGCTAAGCAACCTCCTGTTTTGTTCTCATCTTAGAGCCTACTGCTTTCTGCAAGATAAGGTGGTTTGGGCAATAAAACATCCTGATGAGGAGATATCAGCCATTTTTTTTTTCTTCCAGCATTCAGCAAATGCTTTGGTTTTCTTACTGATGCTAAAGCAGATCCAGATTCCCTGCCACAGAAAGGCAGCCATGTGCGTAACGTGCACAACACCACTACTGTGCTGTCAGCATGCAGGACTACACAAAACTGACATTATTTCTTTATTCCAAACATGTTAATTGTTCATCTCCTTAGTAACTAAAGTACAGGTTTCCTCCTGGCCTTAAAGCATGTTTCATGAAATAGCAAAAAACTTTAGAAGATTATATCAACCCTTGAAATAAATGCAAAATGTGTAATAAAATGCCAGATAATGAATCAGCAACTGTTCTATCCTATTTTACACCTCCAAGCAACTCTGGAACTCAGATGACACATATATATGGGGGACAGAAGCTGCAGCATAGATATGCCATGCTGCCACAAAAATGCAGGGTAGCTCATGTAAAGCTGATGCTGACCCAAAAAGCAGATTTCACAGGCATCTCTTCATTTGCTTACTCATTTCTAGGAGAGAATCAGTGCAAATGGAGTTAATGAAGGGTAGCTCAGGGGAAAACACTTGTGCCTCGAATGCCTAACAGATTAGTGTCAGCACTTCACATGTATCACACCAGCAATAGCTGGAAATTCTGCAGGCAATTAAAATGTTCATACCCCAGCAAAGCCGAGTCTCCTTCATTATCAGAACTGTAACAGTATAAAGCTGCTGTTTTTGATGTTCATAGGACATTGTGCTTTGTTTGGAATTCCTTGGATTTTTGCACATGTGAGATTTTTGATATTTGGGTTTGTAAATTATTATTTCAACTGGATGCCTTGTACTGAAAAACTCCAGCAGGACCTGGCAATGTTAATTAATCAGTTCCTGCAAATGCATTATTTATATGAACATTAGTAGCATACATCAAACTATTTGGTGTCTGAGCAAGCTATCAACAATTACCCTTAGTGGCTGTAGCATCCGTAGGCATGAAAAATCTGGGTGAAACCCTGCTGCCTCCTGGAGTCTAATGGGAGCCTTGTCATGGACTTGAGCAGCACCAAAACCTCCCCTGTGTGTTTTTGCTAAGCAAAGTCATCCCAAACCTCAAAAATTCAGATAATCAAAAACAAACAGCTAATGTCACTAAGATTAACACCTGTAAAGCACTTTGAAGGAGAAAAAACACCATGTAATCCCAAAACATTACATTATTTATAAGACGACCTGATTTTAAATGTTAAGTTCGGCTTATTTTTATCACAAAGAGGAAACAACTTTCTGCTCACTTGCTTTACAAAACCAATTACCAGTGATCAGTGTATGGTGCTGCATAACAATACACAGCATTGTCCCAAAAAGGTGTATCTAACACTCCAGAACTGCTGCAGGAAAATTAACTTGCACAGTGGATTGAAACACATGCACATAAGCAATTCTAATCAGGGGTATGAACTTCAAACTTCTTAAAAATACCTAAACTTATAACATTTCCTTTATTTCACATCTTCCTGACTTCAACTGATATTTCTATCTGTTCCTTGATATACTAGTGCCTAATCAGAATAAGGCTGTGAGAGAATAGTAAATGTGACATCAAACTTGCTTTAAACTTTCTTTAAAGTCTCATCAGCTTCTTTTGGCCTTGTTAGAATATAATTCCAGTCAACAGAGAAAAGAGAATAACAAGGAGCGACGTGGTGGTTTGGAAAGAAAAAGATGCAACTACTCCCAACTAAAGGTTCCCCCAGTCCTTCTCCTTCCCTGCACCTAAATTTTAACAATGCATTTTTACTAGGATTGTCTGTTTTCAGAAAATGGAAAAGGCATAATGCAAGACATTTTAAAAACATCTCATTTCTAACACAGTTTGTAAACCAACTTACAAACTTCACTAATCTGATTCCCTTCTTGCCACGCAAAGCTCTTTAAAGGAAACAGCAACAAAAACAAACAAGAGGAAATAATTGAAGACAGATTTTTAAATGCCAAATGAGATTCCAGGGTTAATCAGGAAATCCGTAACTCTGGAATTACAAAGTAATGACCCTGGAATACAAAGTAATGAACTTGAAACATAAATCTTGGCCTTACACATGGACATATATTTCTTTAAGCATACTACAATTCTGATTTCCTAAATATGATTTACTAACCAGTGAGGGGTGCCTATGAGTCTGGATGGTATTATTCATACTACAATATCAGGTATTTTTCAGCATACAGCTCAAAACAACCTCTACTGAGCAACAAATTGAAAGATTCAACAAACAGGTTTGGTGGAAGATACCTGAGTAGAAGGTACCAGGAGCTTTGGTAGCTGGTGGTGATGGACAGAAGGTAAGACAAGGAAAAAAGAGGTCATTTGAAAAGGGATTTTTAACAAGTTTAGAAGTCAGTTGAGCACACCAGAGGGCAGAAAGGAATTAGACCTGCCCCTGTACTGGGGTTCCAGGGAAGGAGCTGCCACAGCGTGGTGGGCTGTGGAGCAGAGGAAGAAAACCAACCGTAACAGTGGCACATGAATGACGACTGGCACCAGCAGCTTTGTGCTCAACAAGATGGGGTCCAGGGAGTTCCTATAGATACAAACACAGCACAAAGACCTCAGTATAAAGCTCTGGTCCCTCTGTGCTTGAGCTGAAAACACCGCTGGAAATGGTGAACTTTTCTTCCCATTCCACAAGCTTTGGCACTGGCAAACATGCTCTGTGGTAACCATCAGATGACTCCCAGGTTGTGATTTTTGTCCCAAATGCAGTTTGGACTCACTTTCTCTCTAATTCAGCAGCTGCTAAGACAGTTTGAAATTTTCTGGCAGCTCGATGCTTAAGAGGCATGACTTTCAACTCACTCTTCACTGCAAGCCTAAAGGGCAAACAGAAGTGAGTGGCTTGTTCAAAAGAGTTCAATCTGCACTGAATAGCTGATTGCAGCTCTAATTATACCATGGTTTTACATCATTAGGGATAGCAACTGAAAAGGAGCTCTAATTCCAACACTTTTTTTTTTTTGCTCTTACCACTCAGTGATCCAGTTCCAGCTAAGGAAAGGAAGGGAAAACTTCATTTCCAGGTGGGAATTCCAGCAAGGGAAGGTCCATGTAGCTAAGGAGACTTGATAGGTTTATTGCTTTGGAGCTTTGTAATTTTTTTCCATTGTTGCAAATTTTTGTTGTAGTTACATGTGTCACACGGAACATCCTAAGCCTATTGACCTGAGGACCCAAGTGAGCAGGACTATTGGAACACACCTCTCCCCATTTCCACCAACCTGACTGCTCCCCACAAACACCTTCCATTCCGTTGAACCATAAATAGGGAACTTACTAAGGACTTTTACATGGAGGTAAGACTCAGGTACCCACTGATGGGCATTTAGACACGTAGATATTGCATTGATTCTTCTTCCCATAAAATACACCCTAGTATATATCTGTATATCTGTCTAGCATATATATTTTTTTCAGAAGATATATTTCCCAGTTTAATGTGAGTTTGGCACTAGGGAAAGCAATTAGAAATGGTACTGATTTGCACATGACATGTGAGTGACATTTCACCTGCGTTGCCTTTATTTTGATCTGGAGCGAAGTGGGAACACATCTTCCAGGGGATTATGTAGATCAGGCTCAAGGTTTATGCTATTTTCGACCTTCTGGTGAATAAAGATGCAACTGAGCACTAACTGTGAGAGCTTTGAAGGTAAATTGTCCATTCAAACCTGCACAAACACTGCTCAGTGTAATTCTTGGAACTGAACACAAACTAAACACATACATATTGGTTAACCTGAAGACTGACCTAAAAAAGAGGAAAAAAAGGAAAAAAAAAATCCTCTTTAATCAGAGGCAATTCACAAAATATAAAATACATGAAAGTTTTCACCGAAACAACTATTAGATCTTAGTGATTCCAAAAAATACAGCACAGTAGTTTTGCAGAATAACTTGTTCTGACACAGCCCCTCCACCTGTCCCAACATAGACACAACTTCCAGAATAAAAGTCCCTTTGGAAGCAGGGAAATTATCCTGACAAAATGTTTTTATTATGAATAGAGTCCATGCAGAATGGAGAGGTATTTGAGAATTGCTTACTTCAGTTGATTACAGTGCACAGGCAAGGCTTCAATGACTAATAGATTTCAAGTGGCAAATAATATTACCTTGTTTCTTTGCTTTTTGGTTTTTTTTTTTTTTGGACAGTATTTTATGTACTTGGTAGGTACAAGGTTGAAAGAACCCTTTCAGCTACAAACATTCAAAATAAAGTTGTACCTTTTGTGGTCACGTTAATAATAATTCTTCAAAATAACCAAAGTATGTAATCACAATTTTCAGTGCAGGGACAAAAACATATGCTTAATTCTGCATTTTGTAGCAGCAGCACTGGTTTACTTTCAAGTGCAGAGCTCTCAAATGCTCCTGCTGGGTTATCAAGCACCTCCTCTGCTGTTGCAGGGACCATGTCCTGTCCCCTTCAAATGTGCTGAGCTTCACCTTCAGGCAGCAAAGCCTTCACGACTCCTCCAGTTTTACTTACAGGCTCTAATGGCTTGGCACTCTCTTCTCATTTCCAGTTTAAATTACTCACAGCCAAACAGCACACAGTTGTTCAGCCAACTCCTTCGTTTAAGTACCTTCTATCTCTCCTGCCTAATAGAGATAATAATTATTTTGTCCCCTCTGTCCCTTCATTTTGCTAAGCAAAAGCAACTTTGCTAACCGGCCCAGTCAACCCTCTGCACCCTGTGGGGGCTGAACTCTTTCTGAACCCCTCAAGATCAGTGAGTTTTATCCAGTTTTATCCACGTATAGGTGAAATGGGAAAACAACTGCAATATAATTAATCCTACAAAAGGGAGGAGGGAGAAGAAAATAAAAAATTAGAAAATAAACCAGAACACAGACAAGGTAAATTTTCTATGAGGCCTCTGGAAAGCAAATTCTCAGTGATCTGAGTTTGTATTGAAATACTTATCCCTCTGCCCCAATCCTGCATGAGTTCTGCAAACGATTTTAGATGACACATGAGCATGCAGAGGGGGCATTTCAGCTTCATCCCTCCTGAAATCATCCTTGTGTTCCTCACTCAGAGGCAGTGGCAGGATTTGCCCTCTCCCATAAGCCAGTGATTTAGCTGGGCACACTTCACAGTAAATATTTTACAGGCTGTTCTCTGCAGCTCTGGGTTTGCATTTTGAGAATTAGACTTCCTTGCTAAGAGTGCACCAGCAGCTTGGAGCAGGAAGAGCTTTTCCTGTGTATTGCACATCTCTTTCTGGTATTTTTCTGCTTGATTAGTAATCACACCTGAAAATCCTTTCGACAGCTCTTGAATACAAGCCTTAGTGTTGCAGGGATGCTTCCTGCACAGCAGGACTGAATGCAAATGCTGGGCTGAAGCAAGAATGCTGACAGCATCTGAGCACTTTCCTCACTGGACACCAGAGGGAGGAGGAGGAAAGGATGAGTGACAGGGAAGCTAAAGAACAGCTTCAAAAGCCCTGAAGGAGCTTATCAGACACCCGTGCCAAATACATTTCTGCAATCAGGCCAAAATAAATAGTGGTGCCTTGTCTGGGGATGGTGCTGCTGAGGAGAGACTTGGCAGGGGTAACACGAGGTAAAGTTACAGGGGAAAGGACCCAAGTGCAGCAGCACTGAGTGCCAGGTGGATTTTAGCCAGTTCCACCCTTTGTTTTGTTAAATAGTTTAGATTGGAAAGGGCCTTAAAGATCATCTAGTTCCAACTGCTCTGCTGGGCACAGGACACTTTCCACTACCTCAGGTTGCTCCAAACCCCATCCAGCCTGGCCTTGGACACTTCTAGGGACGGGGCTGCCACAGCTTCTCTGGGCACTCTGTGCCAGGGCCTCCCCACCCTCACAGGGAACAACTTTTTCCCAATATCCAATCTAAACCTACCTACTTTCAGTTTAAAGCCATTCCCCCTGTCCTGTCACTACATGCTCTTGTGAAAAGTCATTCTTCAGCAATCTTGTAGGCCCCTTTATGTACTGGAACGTGTTATAAAGTTTCCCTGAAGCCTTCTCTTTTCATTGAAAACAACCCCAACTCTCAGCCTGTACTCATAGCAGAGCTACCAAAAGAGTGCCTTTTGGTCCAGCTTTTCTCTGAATGTGAAGAGAACCTTATTTCAGTGACTAACTGTGGACTAGGGCCACCAGGATCTCCAAGTTCTGTACCATGAGAGTGTGAAATTTGAAACTGCAAGTGCTCTGTGCCAAGATGGAAATGTGAGGACCTTGAAGGAGGGAGGAAGGCAGTTCAAGGAGACTGATATGGTACCTTACCTAGGAAGGTGATAGCAAATATGGTTAGTATCTTGATTAAATTAAAAAAAAATAGAGCGATTCAACAAGATTACCAGGGAACTATTTACTGTTTTATTAAAACTAGGCTTTTATTTCCTCATCAAAACTTTTCATTATGCCTTCAAGGCTTTAGGAGGATTATTAAATGTCAGGCACAATTCAAATAATTAATATATGGTGTTACTAGATATATACGCACTCTCCAGGAGGATTAATAATAGCTGCTATTTTTCTTCCAACCATATTTTCTCCATAATACATATACTAATCATGAGAATGAAGTGCATTTTTTAAATCTCTCTAGTACTGAATGTCTTTAAGAAACTCACACTTTGAAAATTGGAGAATTCTTAATATATTCTGTTCTCTACTTCCTAATTCACTATCAAAATACGAAAACACAGTAAGCACTTGGGACAGAAAGGAGTATAGAAAGGCAGTGCTTTCTCCAGAGGTGCTATTAATTGCAGAATCAATGTATTCAATGCCTTGAAATAGGTCTTGGGAAACAACAAGCCAGACTTATAAATTCAGGAAACAACTTGTCCCTCGTTAAAATGGACCGGCTTTTGGTGCTTACTACAATCAAAACATTTAAGAAAAGTCAGCAGGAAAGTACTTTTATAGCACACACTACCCCCAGGGCTGGCTGGGGGCTGTGTTCAGCACTTCCTTGTCAGTTTAACCCCGCCTCTGCAGCAAGGTCATTCCTGTGATCCACTGTGCACCCATGTGTGTGTTGTCCACAAAAACCTGCATGGGACAGGGAGTACAGGGGGAACAGGCCTTTGTCCCTCTGACGGCCCCATTGTCAGTGCCAGGGAGGTAGGGAGAGCTGACCCCTCTGCTCTTGACTTTGCAGTCAAGAGCAGACCTGGACTTTGCCTGTGATCTTGACCCTATCCCAGTAATCTCAATCCACAGGCTAAAGGGGTGCTACCTCAGGTTACTTTATACTTACTAAGAGCAGGGAAAGAGTTCCTGTGGATGGACTGACCACTCACAGGTTACTTGCCAACCATGCTCCATGTGGGCTGCAGACATACTGCCTGTGGGATGGGTTTTGTACCTGCTGGTGGCCTCGGCAATGCAACCAAAAAATGAGCTTGGCTCCCAATGGCACAGTAAACAAATGTGCAGAAGTCACATTTCAGTTGCTTACAACTTGGAGAAATTTAAATTCTCTCCCAAATGTATCCCAGGTATAATCCTTCCCCAATGAAGAGTCATGAAGTATCTGATTTTGAACACTGCAAATTATAGAACATGTTAGCAGCCTTTTTCATACCCCAGAATAGCTCAAGGAATGTCCATGTTCTATTTAAAATACTCAAGTTTTCCAAGCATGAGACCAGGGTTTGCTATGCAAGCAAAAGTGTAACCACATGTGTAACCACACCACCCTTATGCTCCTTAACTGTTGTGTGCACGTGGGAACCTGAGCATCCCCCCCAGTGCAGTAATAAAAGAAATCATTTCAACCATCTATGTGACATGACAACTGCCAACTTGGGGCAGTTCCTACACCTCAGGACAAAAATAATTTCTACCGAGAAGCTTAGGAGAGCAGATCTTTCGTGACATGCATTTTTTCCTTTTTTTAATTTCAAGAAGAGGTATTTTAAAACAGTTTCCAAGACTTACCTCCTCGCTGCACCAGCAACGTGACTTCACTTCCCTTAGGACATTCAATCAGCATATCTACCACCTGGTTGTGACTGAGGCTCTGCACATTCTTCTTGTTGACTTCGATGATGAGGTCGCCCTCCTTCAGGCCGCGGCACCGTGGGCTGTCCACAATTTGTTTCACTCTTTGGCCGCCCCCACCGGGACTGTCTGCTATAGTAAACCCGAAGCCCATGGGCCCTTTCACTATGTGCACAGTTATGAGTTCAGGTTGTGTTGCTATTGAGGATGCCAAAGACACCGTGTCGTTGGGGTAGCCATGGGGTCCACTGGAGGAGACCTCAGCTGGGCTGCTGGGCCTTGCCTCCTTTGTGCCATTTATTTTTCCTGTTTTACTGCTGTGGCTCGCCGGGGAGTCGTAGTTTTCCTGCCCGTTCACAATGATCGGCTCTTTGTCCAAAATTGCCACAGACGTGACCAGGCTTGTGTTAGGGTCGTCGGGGTCAAAGGGCAGGGGGTAGCCCCGGCACAGTTCAAGGTCCACACTGGCACCGATGGGGATGGACTGGAAGATTTTCACCACTTGAGCATGAGTGTGCCCCAGTACACAGGTGTCATTCACGCTGACTATGACGTCCCCTGCAGAGGACACAGACAGACAGACCAAGAAAATACATTTTGCGCACTGCAGGAAGGTGAGGACTAGAGCCTGAGAGCAGATCTGTAGAATGCACAGGTACCACTCACAGGCAACAGTAGCACTTCAGCACAAGAAAAAGGAGTGGTGACACTTGGGCAAGCCAAAACTCTGTGGATTCATGGCATAAAGCCTTTATGTACATAAATGTTTTTGAAAGTGAAAATGGAAGCGGCTCATGCAAAAAATTAATGAATTTAAATGATGTTATATGGCCCGTTTCACAGCTATTTTGAAGTCCGGCTCTCACTGTTGCACGTTGACACATGATAGAAACAAAATTGAGAGCACATGGGAGCTGTAACAGAAGGCTCTCAAATACCAACTGCTCAAACACAGTGAGTGCCACATGTCGTGTCGCATATTTCAGCCTGAAATCCAGATATTGATTAAGTTATGAGTCATTTTATTAACACTGGGGCTGCAAAACAGGGATGTTAAGTGCTGTGATGCTCCAACTGAAGGCGAGGAGTTGTGACCTCAGATGAAGCCTAAGAGGATTTCATGGAATCAAAGTGGAAAAATACGTCCAAGATCATGGAGTCAAACCATTAACCCAGCACCACTGTGTTCACCACTAAACCATATTTCATATTTTGCCACTTAATTGTGGTGGACCTGATCTCTGGCAAAATGAATTTGTCCTTGGTGCCTCCACACAGGGAAATGCAGATTAGCCCACTGCTCTGCCCATTCCTTGGGAGTAGCTTTGGAAAGGGGCAAGCAACATGGCAGAGACACAAACACATGGTGGTGCAGCCCTACAAAAATCCATCATCCATTGTCACAGCGGGGAGTAGGAACCCACAGGCTGACATGGAACCCCACAACTGCTGGCTCCTCTCCTCAGATCAGTGTGGGGAGAGCAGAAGCTGGCAGTGTTCCAGCTGGGTATTTTGACACTGAGATGGAATTCCAATACATGACATGTCCTTTTCCAAGATTCTCAATGTATCTCACTTTCTTACTAGCTGATAAGAAAGCTGAATGCCTTTCCCCAAGAAGGGGATGAGGGCTAAAGTCCTTTATAAATGGCACTTAAAAGCAGCTGCAAAAACACAAACCAAGGTGGTGGTGATGATTTTGATAAAAAGCATCAGTACCTGTTTCCATTTTGCCGTCCAACGCTGCTGGACCATCAAGCACCAAACTTTTGATTTGGAGAAATTCATCTGGCTCATCCCCTCCAACTACGGTGAAGCCAAACCCCCTGCTGCTTTTCCTTAGCTTGGTGTGAATGAACTTCCCTTTCAACTCAGAAGGGTTTCGTGTAAAAAAAGGTTTTCCTGTATAAGAAGTTTGGAAAAAAATCTCTAAACAGTCAGGCAAGAGTGTTTGATCTCCTTTTCTTCTGCCCCTCCCCATTCTAACGAGTCCATGGACAAACACAGCAGCGTGCAGGGACGGGACTGCATTTCGCTCCTGCATCCTCTCATCTCATCATACTCCACCCGTCTCCTTGGATCCAGGCATGCAGTAAAAGGCGTGAACAAAACCCCAGTACCTGGCACTTTGTTAGCTGTGGTCGTACACACCAAAGCCCCAAGGCTACAAAGGGGAAAACATGCTGCTTTAAAGAATGGAATACATTAAAGTGGGGAATGCTGGGCTAGATGTGTGTCTTGTCTCTGTCCTGAGGTGGTTATATACATCCCGGGAAGGATGGGGCAGGGTTAGGGGGCCTCCTACAGAAGGAGTCTGCAGTGAGAGTTTCTGCAGAAAGAAGCATCCTTATGTTTTTCAGCACTTGACCTTCTCCCAACCCACTGAGCAAAATGCAACTTCTGAGCTCTGACAAGACACTGATACCCTTTAGCATAACCTCCCAGCCCCACCATTGCTACCACCCTGTGACCTCCTCTGGTGAAAAAGGGGAGGATGCTGACATTATTCTTCAGACACCGTGTGAAGTCTTTTCTCTTCCCTTTCTGCTCCTTGCCTGTTGTGGATGAAACACTTCTGGTGTGAAGTATGAATCAAAGAGCAGCTCAGGACTGGAGCAGCTGTGCTGGAGGGCTGGGAATGCTCTCTGGGAGCACAGTTAAGAGGGAAAGAGGTGCTCCATGGACAAAAGCACATCCTTGCAAAGCATGTTGCACAGGCTCGGAAAAGGGATCATGGTTGCTGCACTTCACAGTGCCAACACTAAACACCTTTGCACTTTTAATTGTTTTTAACGCTTAGCCTATGCCACTAGGCCCTCTGGCGACAGCACTGGGATCAGCAGTGGGTATCACAGCCAGGAGAACTGGGGCACTTTCAAACACCTTAGCAGCATTGCCGTGGGCCTCTACTCAGAAAGGAGACCTCGGGGGAGAGCAAGGGGATTTGAGACTCGTAAGCCTTTGACTGGGGGAAAAAATGTATATTTGAAGATTATTCATGAGAAGGCAGAGTGAGGACTTGTAGTCTTCTGCCTTTGAAGGGTGGCAGAGGAACACGGTAATCCTGCACATCGTGGGCAGATGCTCTGCTCAGACCCCAGCCTGCAAAAAAGCCCTGACTATCAAAGTGCAACCCAGTGTATCAGGTAACAAACACAGCTGAGAGGCAGAGTGCAGCGGGGCTCATTTCTGATTCAAAGGACAAGCAGAACAAGCAAAGCTTGCTAGTGTCTGCCCACAGATACAGGCTGAGCTTGCCCTGCAGCAACAGGCCAGCAGCACCACAGGCTATGTCTCACCTACAGCGTTCAGGAGAGTATCACATTTGAAATTAGTGTATCTACAAAACCCAGGCTGTGAGAGTGTTGGCAGGGGTACAGGGAGGGCTCCTTTTGTCCACATCCCTGCCAGCAGTGTCATCAGGGGGAGAGATGGAAACCTCTGGGCATGGAGGCTGGAAAAGGTGCTGTAAATGGGGAACGAGAGAAATGGGAGCAACACTGAGAAAGGAAGAGGAAGGAATGAAAGAGGGGAGGAGTCATCAGCAGGTACCAGAACATGTCACTCAGAGTGGTGCTGAGACAGGTTAATGCTCTGCTCTAACAGTGCTGCACAGTTTTGGTGGCTGAGTAGGCTTCCAACATCACCCCTGCGTGACGGGTCCTTTGCATTGCCACGTTGGATGCTTGGGCAGCCTTTGCTTCAGCCTGACTGTGGAAAAGGCAAAGGTGGCATTCACAGACGCCTCCAGGAGGAAGATCAGCCTTTTTGGGGCACTCTGATGACATCTCTAAACCCAGGTGCCTGGTGGTCAGGGTGGCATCCTCAGACCTCCCATGTTTTTTCCTTGCTGCCAGGTTGGATTACTCAAATACACCTTAAGACTGTGCTGGGGGCTTTGGGTCCTGTGAAATTCCACATGTCTGTTTTGGAAGGGCTGATCTGCTGCCAGCTGCTGCAGAGAGCACTCCCTGGGTCTTCCTGGCAGGAAAGGCTGCCTGGGACAGCAGCACTCCAGTCAGGTTTGCCTTTGGAGACCACGGGAGTACTTCTCAGATCCCAGCTGCTCCCAACTCTGTCAGGAAGATGCATTCCAGCCAGATTCCCCCTCTCACCTTCCCCAGGCTCTGGCTCCTGCAGACCAGGGCAATGCCACTCACTTGCCATGCAATTCAGATGCAGTCAAAGATAAGCCTACTTAATGTGTAACCAGAGAGCACTTTACTGCCACAGGTACAAGTGGAATTCCCTGGACCTTGCTGGCAACCCGACCTGGCAATATTTCAGCTCATGCTGCAAATTCAGGAATGATTCGTGTCCTGTCTGGTGAGTTATTTAAGGCAAACAATTGGTCTGAGAGTAATTGGCTACACAGACCACTGACACAATAAATAAGGCTGTAATAACCCAAAGTACCTGTACAAAAGTACAACTTCTGAGAGAGTCCTCTGTGTTTGAAAACTTGGAACACTACACAGAGAATAGCCACAATCCTCTTTTTGATGCAAATAATCTCATTCACCTCTTGCATTCAGCAACAAATGTAGTCTTGAAACAATCAGTCTCAAAATCTGGGAATTCAGATAAGCAGGCACAGGCTCTGGTGTGTCACCTGTCGTGGAAATACTGCCCTTGTGGTGGCCAAGGGAATTTCATTCTCAGGAAAAAGAACTTGTTGCTCTTTTACAACTGGTTTAACAAGGCTGTTACCTTGTACTGGTGCTTCCCGAACTGCCTCTTGGTTGTTTGAAACATGGTTTGGAGCTGCGGGTAGAGGGAGAGATGGACACTCCTCTGTCCATTCTAGAGAGGGCAGAGAGGGAAATGTTACTGGTTTCAGCAGTATGAGCTGCTGCATGTGCACACACGGGGAGTGTGGGGGTCAAGCGGAGGAGATATGAAAAGCATGGCAAAAGAGGAAACAGTCACAAATAAAGGGAATAAAATGAATGGGATGTCAAAAAACCAGTCCTGAAGGATCTCTATATCCAGGTCAACTGATCCATCTGCTGGGACATCCTACCTCACACTCAAACTTGGAACTTGATTTGCATCTAAATGGGCTTGACATTTAAATGAAATCTACTCCCTGTGCCACTCATGGCATCTAAGTAGAAGAACAAACGCAAATGCCACATGGCCGTCACTGCAGTTGGGCTGCATTTGAAGAAAAAAATGTAAAAAGTAAGAAAGAAAAAAAAAAGGGGGTGGGAGAGAGGATATTAATTTAAAAAAAGTGTTTCAAAATAAGGAAATTACTTCAGATTTTAGAGCCTGACAACATACAAAGGTCTCGGTTTGAGAAGTATCTCATGCAGGTTTGTCTAGTGCATGTAAGTGCCCACTCCTCATCCCCTTTGACAGCCTGAGTCCCAGTGCAAATTGGAACAACACCAGCTACAGTGACTAACTTGATGGAGCAGACTGAAGAGGAAAACATGTTTTAGTTGTTTCTGGGAAGTCTAGAAACTTTCCAGAAATAAAGAACATACAAAGAAAAATCTCTCCTGTTTAACAAGGTTGAAACCTTCTATGTTTAAGTGATACAGTTTAGATTTTCTCCTTTGCTGTATCTTCTATGAAGGCCAAACACAGCCCTTCCTATGCACATCACTTTGCCTTTAAACACTAAGGCCATGGAGGGAAGGACAAACACACTGGCACAGTGATGCCATGGCAAGGGAGGGCATTCCCCCATGAACACCCCACACACCCTGCCCTCAAGAGTGCCAACCTTCTGGAGGCTGTTGCTGTTGTTCGAGCTGCTTCTTCCTCTTTGCTTCAAGAACTGGGTTTTCATACTGTGTCTTCCGGTTGATGTGGCTAGAGATGAAAGAGAGCAATGAATTAGGAAACCCTTTGTGCAACAAGCAGGAATGAGGGCCAGGCATTGAAACTCCTCTTTCTGAGGAAAGGAATAAATACCAAACACACCCAACAGCAGTGGAGGTGGAGCAAGGCTTATCTAGTTGTGCCAAAAAGAGTATTTAGAAAAACAAGTGGATTCTGGTATTGATATGATGTCTTGAGTAGGAATGGCTAACTCCTTCAAATACATTAGAGTAGTGATCTATCTGTGAAAAACGAGATTAAAGCAGGAAAGGCATTCTGTCTGATTGCATTTTAAAAGACAGGTCTGTATCATCCCTGCTTTATTTAGATTCCCAGAGATGCAGTCATTCTCTGGCTCACCCAAGCTAAAAACAAAATGAAACAAAATAAAACAAAACTAAACAAACCAAACCCCAACATCTGTCAGCGATCTGATCAATGCACACAGGATGTCTTAAAAGTATCTGCAGGGATGCAGGCTATGAGATGGGCTCCAAATAGATCAAAATCTATCCAGAATCAGCCACCAGCAAATACTCCCAGTGCAAACCAGCATTTAGTGAAACTTCAGCTGCTTTCCTTAGGCAGCTTTTAAGCACTATGAGATGCTGAGAGCCAATACTTCTTACCAATTCCAGGACAAAAAAAAAATCAGCCCAGTCCTGACATGCACTCAGCAGAGGATTAACAACCTTATGACACCAAGTGATGAACAGCAGTCACAGATGCTGGGGTGGCAGGGGCAGGTTTGGGACTCCCTGAATGGCTCATCAACTGTTCAAGAGCCATTTTCAGTAGTGATTTTGCTACAGCAAAAGAACAGGTAGACCTCAGAAAAATATATTACCTTAAAGCTATCTTCATATGCAAAGCAAAGTTGACCATTAAGAACTTGCTATTATATTGTCTCCTATCCAGTATGTCTTTATAAAAAAAACCACATGAAAACCAACCAGTTTTTCAAGCAACTGTGACAGAAGCACTCCAGGTATTTATGTTCAGAAATTTTTCTGCTAAAGATCAATATTAAATTACTAGAAAAATATTTAACTTACTAAATAAAAAACAAGTTAATGAGTTCTGTAAAAGATTTCCTATTTCAAGATATCTTCAGAGAGCTAAGAAAAAATGATAACTACTTTAAAAATGATATAAACTTTTTTGTGATACAATTGTCTCTCAATAAAAGCCATTATGTAATAACAGAGTGCCTGATTTGAAGGGACAGAGACAAATGCTGAAATTATAACCATCTCACTAGCTTAGAAACAGCAAGTAGAATAAAATTACGTCTTATTGCAGTTTCTTTTTCATTTAATTCAATTAGTAAGGAGTGCCACAAAACTAACGGGTATGTGTATATAAAGTGACAGGAAAAAATCCTCTAAAGACCTCTTGGCATGGCATTTAATAGCCAAAAAATATTCTTGATGTCTTTGGTAAATAAATGTCAAGACTTAAGCACACAGTTTGCTAACCTTGTTTCCCTAGGCACAGATGGTAGGGTCAGAAATGAGCCAAAGCAGACAGACACTGTATTCCATGTCTATTCTGAGGGCTATCATAAGCCATCCTACCAGACAGGAGTATACACATAATTAAAAATTCATTTTATGGGGTCAGTGATGAAACAAAACTCAGATCTCTGGTTTCCCAAAGGAGCAATCTGACATCTCAATAAAGGAGAAGCTGCTCTAATTCCACAGAGAGTCCCATTAAACCTGTAATTCTATTCACAACAACACAGCCTAATGGAAGAGCCTCTGCCATGGCTGTTTGGTCACACCATCTTCTCCATCCTTTTGAGTGTCTTCTGACACAACTGGCTGGTGGATTGCTTTGCACACTCATTTTGTGACCATAGTACTGCATGAAGGTGATCAAACTCAGTTAATTGCACACTTGTTAATGTTCTCCGGATAGAAGTATTTTGTGAGGTGTTGGGGCTCCTGCACATCCCAACCCTGGAATGCTCCTGTCTTCCTTGAGCTAAACCCCCTCCCAGGGCACTCCTGTCTCCCCTGAGCCCACTCCCACTCCAGCGTGGATGGGGAATGGCCAGACAGGGCTGCCCTCTCCCAGACCCTATAACATCCCCCAATCTGTAAGGCGCCAAGGTCTCCTCCTCCCTGGTCTGAAATGTGACCAGCAAAGCACAGAATGGGGTGCAGGGAAAGCCTCCTCCACCTGACAGCCACACTGAAATGGGAAGCAGCACTTACTCTACATAGTAGACACCATATACGGGATCCTCAATTTTCTCCCAACCAGCAGGCAACTCTGGAAATAGAAAAAGCATTACTGAAGCCTCCAAGGCAGGTTTTTTTTTCTGACAGGCAGCTGCTCCTGCCCAGTGTGCAAAATTCATCAGTAGCTCAGACCTTGCTTTGGATACTTTTCAGAATGATCACAGCCCCGTTTGAAGGGCTGGCACAGCATGACACCAACATCCCAGCCTGTGCCCCCGGTGCTGGGTCAGTACATCACTGGGAAGACACACACTGGTCAATTTTTGATTTGCTTTTTGCATTAAATGAGCAAATGCTCAATAAATTTCCTATCCAGGACTGCCTCAAGTACCTTCCTGGTTTCTCCATCATGGCCAGTGGTCCTGGACGGAGCACTGCAGGGGAAGTTGATGCAGGAAAGGCCAAGGCATTTTAACACCAGCCCATGAGGGTGGGTGAGACTATGGCAAAAAATTGTAGCCCACTGACAGAGACCACTTCCCTCTCTCGTACCAGGGCCGAACCATTTATGCTCACCAGTGCAGAAAACAGGACTTTTTTACTCCTTTCTTTGGGATTTGCATCGCTCAGACATGAGGTCAACACAAAACCAGGACAAGGTGGATTTAACATGTATGCCACCATATGGAACCCACCCAAGAGGGGCTGGCATGCATGGGTGTATTTCACTGCACAGCACTTCATGTAAGAACACACATTGCCATAGTCACATGTAACAGAGATTTCCTTCTTTTCATTACCATAATTAACAAAAAACAGTTCTGAAGATGAAATTAACATTTGAGAATGTATCTGCTTTTGTTCCTGTTGATTTTCTAGACTGTAGATAGTACTTTAACTATAATTAGTGAATATAATGCAATTACTTCAGCATCCAACTGAGGGATATTAAAGCTGCATGTGTTACTTAAGGGCCTGATCCTTGTGCCACTCATTTAAACACAAAGTTCCCATTGGCTGAGGGTAACAAAATAATCATCCTATTAACAATGCAGAGTGGTGTGTTTGTGTAATACTGTGAAACAACTCAGAAAACGGCTCCACCACACTAAGAACTGTGCACATGTGGTCCTACCATCTCTGCACAATCATTTAAACTTAGAAAAAACCAACATTGTTGGATAACATAAGTTCAGATACCCCATGCAAAATAATTCGTCAAAATTTAACATGAAATTTGTCAACACTGACAGCAATCTACGTTTGTTCATTATCAAATGCAGAGATTTATTTTCATTAATGGCATCAATTCCTGAGCCAATACAATTAACAATGGCCCATTAATTAGAATAATGTTGCCATAAGGATAGAAATATCTCCAGACTGGAGAGGAACAGAATCTACACAAACACACGTGGACTAATTACTCAAAGTTTATGTTTGTGTTCAGAATTGGCTGGAGATCAGATGAAATCAATTTTCATGGGTTTTGCTCCACATGTTCCTTATTTGCAGGTAAAAGGTAGGTTTTCCATTCTTATCATTTTTGTTATCCTCATTGTGTTTAACTTATTCTTTGGATTCCTTGAGACATAAGCCATTAAATGCAAGCCAATGCTAACTTTTGGGCATGAAAAAACTCCACGATTTTATCAGCAGATTGAACGCTTCTCAGAATCAGATATTCCTTTACATCCTGCAAATGTATCTGAGAAAAAGTCAGAAAGCTAGAGGCCGATCTTGAAAGTCTTTTTGCAAAGGGAACTCTCAGGTTTGCAGAGGAGTCTCAGAAGGTGAAAACACTGTGGGACTGGCTCCAAGAGTTTCAGTGCAATTCAATTAAGACCTAGCGTGCAGTTGGGAAAATCACAAGCTGTTGCAGCCATTTAGTTTGTTGCACTATGGTGAAAGTAGAATGGTAAAGAGATCAAGCTGGGGTGAAAGAAAAATAAAAAGTCAATGAGGGAAAGGAGGAGTAATGCACAAATGCCTTCAAATGAGTTCCACCAGTTTTCACGCTAAATATCTTTTGTCTATTTTGGACTATTAAGTACTTTCTTATTTTTAAAGTTCAAGCAAAAATTTTTGTTTCTTTTCTTCTGTTCGCAAAAGATTTTGCTATTAAATTTCATTTTTTTCTTGCCTTTTAAAGCATTTTCACAAAAGATCAGAACACCAGCACTTTCCTAACCCCAAAAATGGTACTATGCCAAAATCTTTCCAGTTTACTATCTCTGCAGCTTTTCATTTAAGGAACAAATCTCCACGTTTTCAGATATAACAATATACAAAACTGCAGTTTTTAACACATTTCTTGTTGATTATGTAGATGCACTTTTTGACTTCTACGAGCTTCCAGAAGTTCTCTAAAGCAAAAGGTAATATTCTCCATAGCCATGTTGCAGTCTAGCTTCTTAGCTGCTTTAAATTAATCTCTCTTCTCTATCTCTCCTGCCAAACTGAAGATGACCCAGAGCATCACAAAGATGAGATTTCAAAAACCATTGCATCATTAGGAGCCTGAGTGAGCCATATGGTTTTTATTTTGTTATATCCATGCAGCACCAATGCAGTCTCCGAGCATTTATCAGCAGGTAAATTCAATGGACAAATACCTAATTTCACAATTTTAAGCCTTGGATAAGTACATGGATTCCTGTTGAGATGCTCTAGTATCCTGCCCTACATACAGAGGGACTGGACGGATTCCTAAAAAATTACTTCTCCAGCCACCAGGTATTTCAGTTGCAGCCGTGCATTACCGTGAAGGAGCTGGAGAGGAACTCAGCACACTCAGCTCTCACTGCTCCCTGTGAAGCCAGGAGGGTCGGTCCAAGCCATGTCAAATTCCGCTCTAAAAGTTAAATTTTTGTGTCTGAAGAACAACCTTCTGTTAAAATGAGGTGAGCCATTACTCCATAGCTGTTTAGAAAACAAGAAGTTGTAAAAATGCCTCAAGTCTTAATCTTCTTATATTTAGAACAGAAACTGTTGATAAGTTAAGGCGCTAAATAGCTGTTGCCAACCAGTTTTTACTAATCTGAGTTACTATAACTATACTAAGTTTTCATGCCCCCTCCCTAATGTTGCTGTAACCAATTGAATAATTTGAAAATGTCTTTACACTGCAACATTTGCTCATCTTAACAGCGTATTGATGGGCTGTGAGCTCAGTAAAGCTTATCTGCATTGAAACAAAGGGAACATGTAGTGATGTTCAAGCAAAATGCTTGTGTACTAAGTGCCTGCAGATCCGGGGTCAGGCTTATCAATTAATGAGTTTTCCTGCATCTATTTTTTCAGCTCTGCTCTTGCACTAGTTCCTGATAGCAGACTGAAAGAAGGGTAATTGCTGTTTAATACTGCCTCTAAATTTGCTTTTTTAAAACCTCCCTCTCATTTTAAGCCACTGTTGTGAAGACCTTTGTGAGAACCCTTTGCAGATTGTTGGTGCGCATCCACCTACTTCTGATGCTACTTGGTCTGCACATAACACTCATGTACCACTAAAGAGACTACATTCTTCTTTAAATTTCTTTCAAATTCTTGCTCTGTAAGAAGTTGGGCCTCCAACATTATTCCAGGCATATTATTCAGAAGAACCATTTGTGGAGCAGTGTTCCAAGTCCACTGCTGGCTGCTGATGCTGTATCCATCACACAGAAGGAGGGAGCAGAACACACTTGCAAGTCTTTACAGAAACCAGAGCTTAATTCTCTGGTAATACAATTCCTCCAGTATGCAGTACTATGAACTGTAAGTACAGTCCTTTTTAAAAGCAATTATAGTCCTAGTGGAAATAAAATCCTATGTAACCTCTTACCCTTTCAGCTCTCCGAGTGCACTAGAGCATAGCTGAACAGAAATAACAACTGCCTCTGCCATCAGTATAAACACAATGAGCTCCACTGAGATTAGATATCAAGACAGCATTCTTTAGAGAGAGATGCAGCAAATAAACGTGTACCACATCATTTGAAATCATCTGTTTATAAAATCACTGACTGTGGGAAAATTTTAAGCTGTTTCATTCACAAGCTCAGCCAAAGCCCCCAATGTAATACTTAAACTTTCTGAATCACACTTAGCTTCTATTGTCTGGGAAATGTCTTTGGCCCCAGTGAAAAAGCATCACAAGCTACTTCATTTCAGCTTTGACATCTATAAGCTTTTTCCTGGAGCCAGAGATGCCAAAGGAAAAGACCCTGACTTCTGCAGAGTCCAGGAGGAAGTGGCTTCGAATCAACTTTGCAAGATTAGGGCTCTCTAGCTTTCTTCAAACTTTGAACCAGTAAGAAAACCACTGCAGATCTGAAGCTAGGGAAAGATAAATGCTCTGTGTCCTGGGGAAGTTTTGCTGATAAATTACTCTTGTTGAAAAAAAAAAAACCAAACAACTGAAAGATGCAAAATGATACAAAGGAGAAAGTAAGTAATTAAAGGTGCAAAACAGTGCAGTTGAAGTCAAATATCAAAATGAGAGATGGATGATTTACCTAGTTCACTGTCCAGTTCCTCCGTGTGTACCCCTTCTTCTCCAAGGGAAGAGCAGTAAATGAGACAGAAAAAATTAAAAGAAAATTTCAGATACCAGCACCAAGCAAGAAATTCCCTACAGCAAACAGCAGAACCAGCACTAATTTTCTACACATCGAGCCCAAGCTTTCCATTTATCACACTCCAGTGATCAGAATATTGATGGATCTGATGCACATAATGAAAGAACTGGTTCTTGCACTCTCAAAACATCTGCATCAATGGACTACTTCCATGTCATGGTTTGATATGGCAAAGTCATGCAATTGTGATGTTCTCACTGTAGTGAGGCTTCTCCCTCAGATCCATAGGGTCTGACCTTCGCAATCTGTTCTGCAGACACATGGATCTATCAGCAGGCCAGACCTGGATACTAATGAAGAAACCTGAGAGGAAAACCTTGCACCTAAATAAGGACTAAGGTAGCAAGGTTTTCAAGAAAGCACCTAAATTTATGTGCACACAAGGTCCAAAAGACTTCACTGTCCTACTCAGATGATTTAAGACAGACATGAAGTGAAGTGCCTTGTTTAACTGGAGGCACAGACCCACAGTCCAGATGCACAGGTGAGGCACAGACAGGAATGCACTAGTTTTAGCAGGGCACCTGGGACAAAGATCACATAATTTTTCAAAGACACAAAGCCATCAATATTCGCTGTTGCTCCATTTATCATTATCTGCTCCATATTCATAAGTTAACAGTGACACAGATGATTAAAGTATTGCTTAGCCTACAAATAATAATAATGCAGTCTGAAAATGAAAGATGGTGACAAAACCAGAACAAAGATGGTAAAAACAATCTTGGACACAAAGTTTAAGCCACATAAATGAATGAAAGAAGCAACCAGAAAATGTAGGGGAGCAACATCCAGACACCCAAATGAACACTTCCATGACCTCTTCGCAAAATATTCTATCAAAGCAGTTGTTTGGGACCATTAGTGTGAAATACAAATTCCAATTTCCTTTGATAGCCTAAACAACTGGAAACAAGCAAAAACTTTGTTAGGGATGCGTATCCTGATGAAGCAAAAGCACAACGCAACTGCACCCAAACAAATCTGAAACAAGATCTAACATTTATAAAATCCATAGAGAGGGTTGGATGAGCCTGACAACTTACATGCACACACACCAAACAAAACAGAGGAGTCATCTCACTGACTTGTGGAATGACATACAACAGCGACCCTTGCCAAAAAACGTTCAGCTTCTATGATGCAGCAAAACTAACCTTCTCTCCTCTTTGTTTTTTGAAACATAATTATTCTTATGTGCTAAGCAAGATTAGAGCAACCAAGCAAAGCAGTGCAGAGCACTGCTGTAACTATGAAGCAACTGGTTTAACTACTGAATGTTAAAAATATCCATTAATGAGCAACTTGGTGAATGAAGTAAAGGGGTGTGTGGGAAGATGAAACAAGCTGACTTTAAGGAGTTGATAAACAAAGATGCCACTGCTCTCCAAAATTATGAACTCAATGAAATACAGTAATACCAGCTGTATGTTTCTATTCCAAACTAAACAAATTATTCCAACGTTTGCTTTACAATTGCTAAGAGGACAAGAGAAAGACTTTCCCTTCTGCAAAGAGACTTAAAACTGTGTAACAGAGGAGCTCAGTCACCCTCTGTAGCCTCGTGGTACTGGCTGCTCCTCGCCTGGCACATTCCTGTAGTTTGAGGGTATGCTGCACTGTGCACTAGGAAGCTGGTGACCTGCTTCATCACAGCAGCCAAGACTGCAGAGGTAAATTCTCACACCCTACAAAATCTCACAAGTGAAAGATAGGAAAGGTTGAAAAACTGCATGTGTGAAAACAGTAACAGCAGTTCTGGAGGCCAGAGCTGAACCTAACAGCGAAAAGGGATTGAGTTGATTCTTTTCTGAAATAAAACTGTGATTCTTACTGAGATGACTAACACCAGTAGGAGGTTAATCATACTATGAAAACTGATTTTACAAGGACAGCACCAACACTGATGAAGGAAACCCCTCCATTTTAAGGAAGTGTCTACCATGATAGTACTGTATTAGCCAAGATTATGTATTTGAATACCATCACCTTTCCTGGTCAGTAGACCAAAATTCCCTTACAGGTTTTCCCAAACATTTAAGTTATTTTCATAATTCCCTTTTTCTTCCAGCACCTCCTAAAGGAGGCCGGGAAAGAACCTCCTTTAACAGTCCTGCATTTGACTGCTCTAAATCGGACAGTGGCTTGCATTTCCAACATCTCAAGGAATACAAAATCTTATCATTGCAAATTTTCAGTGTCAGAAATCTACACTTTCAAGTGGAATTTGTTTTCAACAATCACAACACTGCGCAGACAGTCAGCATTTAACAGTAGAAGTGAAGCAATTGAGTTATTCCTGCTCAAACAAGGAAATAACAACATAACTCTTTCAATCCATGTGAAGCAGTTGAAGCATAACACAGCAGAGCACGCAGAGACTCAGTCATTCCCTCCCACACAGTGATCCAAGGAGCAAACATGTCAGACAGCTTTGAGTCTTGTTCAGCATCAGTGACTTTTCAAATGCCTTTGCAAAGACAGAGGCCTCTTACTTGTAGCACCTCCTTAATTTTTATTAAATCATCTGGCACTTCAATGGCTGTTTTACATTCACAATGATTTTACAACATAATGGATATTGTCTCTGTGTACTTACTAATAAACCTCTTTTCTTAAAAAAAAGTAAGTCTTTCTGAATACTAGTTATTAGGAAGAGAGAAGGAAAAGGAAAAAAGTTACCTAGGAAGAGACCAAACACAGTATTATGTCACTATTTTAGTCTCTTACCATCATCTTCACATTCTTCTAGAGGCTTCTGCTGTTTGTTCAGGCACCGTGGATCTAGCCAAGATGTTGTTTTTGTGTTATGGCTGGAAACAAAAAATGGAAATATGACCTTTGTTAAATAAAGCAGAGTTGAAGTATCCATGACATAAAAGTATATATCCTCTTTATTATTCAACACACCTGAAGGCGTACTTTTGATTCAAAGAAACAGCTCTACAATTCGATGTTGTGCAAAATAGTCAACTAAATCACAAGAACTTCGGCATTGAAAAAACAAAGGTAACAAGTGAAAAAAAACAAATCAGCATTCCTGACTGGAAAGAGGCATGTGAATGCTGCAGTATTATAATATTAATTTCCAAATTTTTGTCTTTGGTGACCTGTTTTTTAATTCCAAGAGCCATCTCGGAACTAAAGGCAGAAGTTTCCCTTCCTCACTAAATTATGCAGCGATCTTTGTTCCTACAAAAGACCTTTGACATGTCTAGAGTTGACCCAAGCATTAGTCAAAAATGGTTTCAACTTAAAACTTTATAATTACACAAATAAAAATGTTCTGTCTAAGCCTTTGATGGAAGTTGAACAGCTTTACTGTCAACTCTTCCTTTCCACAAGTCCCCTGACAGCCTCATGATGCCAGTCCCAGAGGTGAAGGCTGCATAATAAACAGGCTTAAAATAAATTTTTTTTAGAAGTTATTTTCTGCCATAATTTCATTTGCATAAGCAGACAATCTGGTAATACAATGCCTCTTCTACAACTTGGTGTCATCTTAGACACAACCTGCAAAGATATCCCTTCAGTCCCTGAGGTATCATTTATGTAGCTTAGCCTTTAACACTGCTTAACAGTTTTAAGTTTCAATACTGTAGTAACACTATCTACTTCTCCTTCAAGGTCTCAAAGAGGTTTACAAACTGAACTTTAGCCTCACAACAGTCTCATGAGGGCTCTGTAATGAGGGCCATGACCCCTGAGGAACTAACCACCAACCAGCAAACTTGTATTGTACTGGAAGAAAAGGGGCCAGCCCTGCTCCCAGGATCTGAGTGAGTAAATAAAAGGTCCTTGTTTTACACATCCTACTACCTAACCCTCCCAAGGCAGGATGAGCAAATGTGTTTAATTCTTATGTGTGCTTCAGGGCAATTAATCGGCACCTAGAAAACTGAACAGCAGAAATTCAGCAAGTCAGGCAAATTAACAAAAATAAAGCCGAGGGGGTCTGCCACCTTATAAATAAGCAAGTCTGCAGTCTAGCTGAGAAGGAGGGCGGTGGGAGGAGAGCAATAGAATATTTGCATATTTCTTGCATTTTTGTACTCGCTAACCAAAGGCTCACAACAGTGTAATTTGCTGAGGCACAGAAAATTTAGCTAAACACCTTTCAGATCACACACTCAGATGGAAAGGATTGTGTTAGACCTGTAACTTGCACAGGTAATAGGGGATTGGGATATGCTGTGTAATGAAAATCCCAATTAAAGCACCAGAGAAACATATCTCAAGAGCCAAATTGCTTCAGCTACATCAGGATTGGTTATCTGACACACAGCCCTGGCCCCACTGGACCTGCACTGGTTCTGTACAAGAAGCTCATGCTGCTCCCTTCAGCACCCTGACTTGATACCCAAAGCACCACAGATGCTGGAACAGACATCTGAGCCAGCTTAGGTCTACATTGCTCATTAGTTCACTTTCTTAATCTGATACAAATCAAACTAAATGGTTTCTAGGCTCAGGGTGTCCTTAGAATTAATAGAACTGCAGTAATTCAGTGTTGCATCCACACCAACAGGTTCATGCACAAAATCAGCCTCATGGGAATGTATCCTCAAACTGCACTGCAGGGAGGGAGCAGTTGCTGCTACCAGAGCTTCACATCACACAGGCCTATGTGTACAGGCCATGTTTTCCCAACACATACACGATTCTCCTGCAAAAGGTCTGTTTAGAGACAAATTATTTAGAGGTGCTACAGTCCTGCATTGTTAAGAGAACACAGACACAGCAGTCATAGGGGTGGGTTTGGGGAAATCGGTGGTGGCAGCAGAACTCCCAATGGAAGCACCTGTAAGGAAGGACAGCAGGGGCCCCTGTGGGGTTAAAAAGGGGAGCAGCTGACTGCTTGGGCAGCATTTACTACTCATCATCTGTCCTCCTCCAGGGAGGAAAATGGCAGGCTGAACAGGCTATTAGGCTGTTCTATATATAAAAGCCAGAAAGTACATCAAATAATGAGGTACTCTGAGGACACAGTGAGGGGCAGAAAGCCATGCTCAGGGTCATGTACACATCTTGGTTTCATCTAATGAGAATTTGCATTTTGCCTTCTCGACCTTGTCTTAAACTTGGGGGCTGTTGGAGCCTCCTCAGGTAATTGAGAGTGCCCTGGAAAATGGGCTTTTTTAGAGCAGCCCTCTCCCAGCTAGTGAAGGGCTGCTGCAGAGCCCTCAGTCGTCCCAGCTCCTCAGATCTTCTGGCAATGTTCTCTAATGTGTTCCCTTGCCACTGAAGCCAAAGGAAAACCTGCTCTTGAACCTTTCCCTGGCCCTGTCCAAAAGGCCCCTCTCCTGATGACAAGGCAGGACTGCTGCCCTCACAACCCTGATCCTGCGTAACTCTCTACAGGAGAGAGGGGTAATTAGCAGAGGAAGATCTTCTGCAGTAACTGGGCATTGGCTTCTGGTACAGTTTCCACAACTGCATTAAACAGAGCATCAAATCCAAAATCAATTCCTCACCCCCTCTTCTGCTTGGCAGCTAAGGGCTTGAGTTTCAAAGGCTAATTGAGTATTAATGTCTAGCCAAACTCTGTGCAAGACATCTCTGACACTAACAGGTCCTATTTTATAAGTTACTCCTACCTCAATAAATTTAGACAAGTATAATTCGAGACTATTATTTATGGCATGAAAAAAATCAATATAGTCATAAAACTGCTGACAGCAATCAGCTCTTAGGCAAAGACTGCAGAGCATGAGGTACTGGTCCAAACTTGCTGTGCCTACCCTGCACTGAGCTGTACCTTTTGCAAACCACTGGAGAACATTAACACATTTGGCCCATTTGCTGTGACGAGGTGACAACACACAAAGTCCATGCCTGGCTCTGCTGCCTGTGCACAGGACTGAAGGAATCCCCTCTGCTGCATCATGCACAGAGGCAGGCACCAGAAATGAAGTCTCAGCCCTTCCAATTAAGAGCTTTCATTCCACCTGTGAAAACAACTGGCCGGTATTTTGTAAGTGTTTGTTGCTTTTGTAACTACCCTCATAAAACAAGCAATTCCCACTGCTTGGAACTCAGGAGTAATTTGGATGCTAATCCAATCAGGAAATGCAAACCCCCTTCAGAAGCAGTAAAGAACTAACAGCTCTGCAACATAACTGTATGCACTAAATATTTAATATACACATGTACACACACAAAACGCATCCATGGAGGTTTACTTATGCCCAAAGAGAGGGAGAGAGATGGAATTAGAACAACAAAAATGTGCTTTACTCTATAAAATAGACTTCTCCATTCTCCGTGTAGGCCATCTCCCAGTTTTCTGGCAGAGGACCTAAGTTATCCTCGGCGGAAGGAGGTAGGTATTGAGGGAGGTTCTGAGATGGTTCCGTGGTGGGGATGTGGGTGTGGATCTCAGTCGCGGACGGTGGGGCTGCCTCTCTCACGATATGCGTGTTGTGCTCGTCTTGGTCACCAGACTCTGCTGCAGAAGAAACAAGCACAGATAAAAGTGAGAATCAGTCTTTTTATCCCCTGGTTTGCTCCTCCAGGTTTATCCTACCAGTTTTCCTCTCCTTGCCTTTTAATTCACAAGACACACCAATAGATGAAGCGAGGGCAGAGCCCCAGCAATCTCTGTGGCAGCAGGGGTGAGCTCAACTTGCCCACACACACACACACTCTGCCAGCCAGACCCTTGCCGAGCAAATCAGGAGCTGTGATCAGCTCCTGTGTTTGCTCCAACAGGCCCTGCTGAGGTACCAAATTCTTCCAAGCTGTTTGAGGCTCACTGGTGTAGAGGAGTTCAGTGTGCTTTCAAGCAGGCTTACAGGTTCACTCCTGCAGTGCCAATTGTGGGACAGGATTAGGAGGATAAAATTTCCTGTTTGAAGAATGATCAAAGGAGGAGATTTTACAAATCTCCAAAATGTTGCGAGAAGCTCAAATTTGACAAGCTAATGGTGAATGTCTTCAGTGTAGGGCGTTATTTTAAATTAAAAATTAAAATGAATGTCAGCACTGCACCATGTGTCCATGTGTTGCTGCTCACTAGTGCCTGTTCTTGCTGTCTGAGGAGGTTTATTCCACAGCTCATCAGAGCATCCTTCCAGTCAAAGTCAGTTAGGAGTATTTCATGCTGTATCTGGCCCTTCTCCCTCTATGGAAATATTTCTGATGCTTGTATTCATGCAGTTTTGAGCTGTATCCATGAAACACTGCTGCTCATCCCTTCCATCACTAATCACAGTAAATGCTCCCCAATAAACAGCTCTGTGCCCTCATTCCTTCACAGAGAGATTTTGGCAACAACAGACAAATTCTAAAATTAACTCTGTGTCTACCAAAGGGATTTTCTCTGTTTCGTTCTTGAAAGGTGTTGAAAATTTATGGCAGTACTTCCACATCCCCTGAGAACATTAGTACAAGCACAGACAAAACAACACTGAGCAAAAGACAGAAGATCAGTGTCACTCTCTGCCAAGTCCCCAAGGAGTGGGACCGAAAGGACTTCACAGACAGGACCTTACCCCTGGTCTCCACACCAGAGACCATGGACATCCTCAAATCACAGCCCACAGCCCTGGAAATACCTCCTTCATTATTCTAGTCTGTGTGCTGCCATTACCAAAAGAGAAGAACATAAGAAACTGGGAGGAACAGGAAGAAAAAGACCTAGACTATATCAGTACCCTCAGTGCTTGCTTTTCAGCCGTCCTGGAGTTTGATATTTTTAGGTAGAAGATGACAAGATAAAGAAGCATGAAAGAATCATCACCAGCTTAAAACTGAGAGTATAAACATGCCAAAATCTGGAAAACACAAGTTACTGAGAAGTCTCCTTGGGAAGCAGGATCATCTTAATACGGCTAGCACACTTATATGTGAAATAAGCATAAGGAATCACTTTGGTATATGAGAAATAACTCTTTTCTTGATTCTGTGCCCATTTAATAAAAGCAAGGGGCCAGGGTGTGATAACGTTGTGACAAATGAGCTCCATCTTCCAGTATTTCATCTTGCAAAGGAAAACAAGGAAGAGAAATGATGCTCAAGCTACTTCAGGGGCACCAAACTGAGACGGGCAGCAAGGAAATCAAACAGCAGATCTCCCACCAGCTTCTTCCCAAAATCAGATCCTGTGACAAAGGCTGAGGCTGCTGTCATGTCACAACATGTGAGAAACCACCCTCGGTGCAAAATTGTGTCAATGAGCTGTCAGCAGAGACAGATATTCCAACCTGGGAGAAATTAAGCTGGCTAGGAGTGATTTGAGTTGGAAATGTGTAGCAAGTAACAGCCAAACAGAGCACAACCCTCAAAAGCCATTCAACAGTTTGGCCCAGAGAGGACCAAAACTAAATCTCAGCCTAAATCCTTTTAAAGCTCCAAACAGACGTTAGAGCCAGGACACTGGCAGGTAGGAACTGGCAGGACAGATCCCCTTGACTCATCAGAGGCTGGGAAGGAAAGTTTTCATAGTGATAGAAAGTGATCAGAGGACAAAGGACCTGGTGCCAGTTATGGTGAGCTCCCACAGCAAGCAGCTAAGAAAGGCTTGAAGGTGTGGATAATACTTGCTCAGTACGTGCCTCTAAAGCAGCCCAGAAGATAAATTCAGAGCTTGAAATTGAGCTGAGGTAACAATGCTCTAAGCACCAACAAATACTAGGCCTGGGGACATGGGGAAGAGCTCTTGCCCCTCAGAGCTTCATAAATTTCCAGTTGGCTTCTGCGGAAACTCAATGGATCTCCAATAGTGTTTTACTCTGAATCTGCCTGCCCAGCACTTGACTTTAGATTGCAAAGGTTTCCAGTGATCTTTCAGCCAAGGCTTGATGGTAGCCATGGGGGGAACAAGATCTGTGTTCAGCAGGACACCAGAACTCGATGAAATACAGAACTTGCACCCATGCTTCAGATCTCATTCCTGCAGCAAGCAGCACTCCATTTGCTGGGAGGCACCCTGGAGAAGAGGACCTAGTACAGTAACTGTATGTGATGGGCAGCTCTAGACGCAAGGAAGGATAAAGGACAGCAACACATTTAGGAAGGACCAATAATTAATTTCAAATGTAATCCTGGTTGAGTCATTTCATACTGTTTGTAGCTGTCAACGATAGCTCAACTCTTCCCTGACCTTTCTGCAATTAATGGATTTGAACTCTTCCAAATTTTTGTCTCAACCAGTTCCATCTCACAAGGCCTTTTTGGAAAGACACGACTGTGCATGGGGTTGTTCACACGTGGACATCTGCCACTCAGGTGTCGGCCAGTTCTGTTTGACATTGACAGCTCTGCAGAACACACATTAAAAACAACACCCCCCCTTCAAAATACCCTCCAAAAGACGTCCCCATGTATTCTAACTGAAGGACAGCAAGTGGTATTTTTGCTTTACCTGTGAAGCTACTGCTCATTTCAGGTACATCATCCTCTTCCTCATTCTCTGTATGCACTATGCCAGCATTTTGCATATCATTGTAAGACTTGGTTCGCTTTGGAGTCGACTGCTTGGAGCCAGACTGCAGGTTTTGCAAAGCATCGGTGGAAGTCACTTTCCCACTGAGGGGCTGGCTGGGAGGCTTGGGAGTTCCATAATAGTTACCTAGGCAATAGAGACACATTTGCATCTTCAAAACAGAACAGTTTATAGCAGTAAGGTTTCTATTCCATTTTCTTTACGGTTCCATTAAAATTTCTGTCTCTCCCCACAGATAAGTAAATAAAGAAGCTAACACGTGCCATTCCCATTTTTGGGGGTGCATATTTCATCTCTACAGCAGACACAGAAATATTTCTTGCCTTTTTATATATTCTTGTTGAATCTAAAAGGAGAAGCAATGGTTGTATTGTTTAGGTGCACTGAGCGTACATGGGCTAAAACAAAGGCAGTCATGGTGAATAGCAAAACTTCATCTCGTTACATCTGAATTTCAATTAGTAGCCTTTTTACATCTGTGCACCCACACAATACTGTGGCAGATCTGGAGTGAGCCCTGCAGAAAATAAAAAATTCATGACTGCTATCACCAAGAGAAGTGATGAAAGGCTCTATGGCCTGCTTTAATACACAGGTTCTTTTAGAGGGGAAGTTGCATTTGGAAAGCAAAAACTATTCTCTCTCTAAAAGAAAACTTAGTCAAAGAAAAGAAAAGGAAAGATACCACATGGCACTGCTTTCTTCAAAGAGGAAATTCAGCAGTTGGGTCAACTTGGGTAGAAGTGAAGAACCAGACCTTAAAGCTAAACTTGAAGTGACAAAGATGCACCCCCAGTTATGCCAGTACACGCTGAGAATCCATCACCAGCTGTGATGGAAACAGTGCAAAGTGCTTGGGCTGCTTCCCTGTCATTTTAAGTGACCATGGAAGAGACATAGAATAAGTGCAGGTTCATTCATGCCACAATAGCACAGAGGTATTTCTCTGTGCACAGAGGTATGTCCCTGTTTCACTTTACCTCCACACCACAGCAGTGCTTGATTTACCCTGAAATTCTCCACAACAATCTCAGGTCTGGAATCTGTTCCCACAGCACTGGGCATTACAGGAATTCAGACCTATTGCAAGGTGACTCTTTAATTTTTACACAATGATTTGTTATATACAACAGTTTTACATAAAATTCCCCAAAATTTCTCTTTCACGCATTATTGTCCATTTTTATTTGCCATCTTCAGATTCTAAGGGTAGACTTAAAAATTTTCCCTAAGCTCTCTGACATGACAAAACACAAAGGATGCCCTCCTATATAGTTCAATTGTGGCAACAGGGCAAAATTCTTCTCTAAAACATACATTTATTTACATTTTTCATTGATCTCCATGTGCTATATATAACCTGAAAGCATTATTTTTCAATTTTTCAGTACATATTTTCTCAGCAACTGTAGGAGAAGATGAGGTTTGAGACCATCTAAGGAACCTGAAGGTGCACAGGTCCATGGGAAGTGATGAGGTGCATCCACAGGTCCTGAGGGAACCTGGATGGAGTTGCTACATCACTTTCCATCATATTTGAGGAGTTGTGGCAGTCTGGTGAAATTCCAACTGACTGTAAAAGGAGAAACATAACCCCTTTCTTAATAATGGAGGACCCAGAAAGAGGCCAGCCAGTCTCACCTCTGTGCCTGGCAGGATCACGGAGCAGATCCTTCCAGAAGTAGGATCACCAGGACCCATCAGGAGCTGGTATCACCCTGACTTGGACTGGCAGAGTTCATCTGGGAAGACCACTTAGGAAACATTTGTAACCATTCCCCCTCACTGCCTCCTGTGAGGTGAAAAAGTATTTCCCATAGAGCTGAGACCCAAGAAGCCAGAGCAGCTCCCACCTCCATGCTTTTACAGCTGGAGTAGTAGGACAGCAACACGTGCAGGTTTGTTGTAACAAGGTGTGTTCCAGCCTGTACACAATGATGTGGATCCAACTCCATGGGAGCAGCAATGCTTCACAACACTTTCATCTTCTGTTCATCATTTCAGAATCTTAAATGTACATTGATGCATAATTTATGGGGAGAAGGAAATTACTTCTTCTGGAAAGAGCTGCTAATGGGTACGGAGGCTCCGCAAGCAGGTTGCAGTTTCTGCTAGAGAAAAAATTCTTATGCTCTACATACTGCAGGACTGTTTTATGCAAAAAGAGGAGAAACAGAGGAGAGAGAGTGCAAAGGGAAAATACAAACATAGGTGGGCAAAACAAAAAAAGGATAATTAACCCTGATCCCATCTATCCTCTTTGGCATTTCTCATGAAGAACAATGCAAGTCTGGGATTTTGTAAGTTGTTATTTTTTTTTTAGGTTGTTGCTTTGTTTGGTTTCCCAGAAAAAAAAAATTTTCTAAGGATATTAACTGCTACGCAGAGAGAGCCATGTGTGTGCCATACACATAAAAACAACTTTATTTATAGAACTCGCACATCACTATTTTATGCGGAAGTTATTTCGGGTCTGTTGTAAAAGGTTAAATTTTTTAGGATGGATGCAACAAAGTGGATGAAGGGGATATACAGATGTTGATAATGTGGGTTTTATTTCCCCTGGACAAGAACAAAGCACAGATGGTACCATCCCTCCTCCAGTTACAGAGAAATGTATGATTATACCTTCGACTTTTGTTCCTCTTTAATTCCTCTAGCAACAGCAAAGCTGGAGTTCCTAGCAGTCCATGGAGAGCTGCTCCTCAACAGAAAAACAGGCTTCTCTAAAATATTTCAGGTTTTCTTACACTGAAATCATTAGTCATTTTTCAAACCAGCCATGGTTATTGGTACTAACCAATTAGTGAATAATTACTTTCTACCAAGACAGTGTGCTGTCTTAGAGGATCCCTGTAAATATAAATGAGCATATAAAAAGAGCAAATATGAATTTGAAACTGAGCATGGCTCTGCATGTGTGCGGTTTACGGGAAATGTAGCCACTGGGGCTGAGTCTTCCTTTTTTCTCCACAGGAGGCAGATTAAGCCTGAGTCAATATTTGAAAAAAACCAGAGCTCTTCCTTCAGATTCACACAAGGACAAACAGGTTGGGGAAATACCCCAACTCATGATGAAAATCTTCAAAAGAATGCTCCAACCCAGCTTCCAGGTGACATGGAAAATGAGAGAAAATGGAAATGCGATCTTTCCCTCCTGTTTGCTGGATGCAGTCAGTCCTATTTCTCTTTAAGCAGTTATTTTTGAAGACATGGCATGTGGGCCTGGGTGTGGGAGCAGACACACTTTTAGGGGAGACTGGTAAAATTAATCATCAAACCTCATGTTTCATCCTCAAAATTGGAAATAGAAAATATTTACACTATGACTCAGAAATCCAAACATGCTCCATTAACAACTGACAGTGAACAGCCCAGGAAGAGTTTTACAACACTCCGACTTAACATTATTCGTTCAAATTAAATCTATCAATGTTTATGAAAAAACATACATTCAAAAATAGGCTTTAACAGTGTTTTGTGAGGCACTTGTAAGCCTAAAGAAGGGGCTAACTTCATAGCCAGTGTAATTTGTACTGAATATCCAATCAGCTCTAATTATTAACAGCATGTTACATGTGCATACACAAGCATCTGTCATCCCAGAGGATCCCAAAACATTTTCTGAAGTCAGCACAGCAGTTAGGGCAGGACTCCCTGGGGTGCTGAGCTCAGGTGAAGCTCTGCAAAACTTCTGAGGACTCTGACCCCAACAGGATGTCTCTGAGCTGGAAAGGAGCAGCCTGTCTCCCAGACAGTGGAGATTTCCAGAATAAGACTGCAGGAAACTCTCTACGTTTCTGTGGAAATGCCAGTTCTGAAGCAGCCAGCGTGGCAGGAATGGCGCTTTCCCATGTCCGATTCGTATGGGAACTGGGCCTCTAAGCCTTACCCTCTTCTCAATCACATTTGGATCCTGCCTACAGCACCTGAATTAATAGCTAATAACAACGCATTCACTCTGCAGATGCACATACCATTAACTGAATCCCTTGCCATCACTTTTCACTAACCCATGTTGCATACGAGTAAAGCCTCATAAAATGAAGGCCTTGTTGCCTTTGTAAAATCATGGCTCAGGCCTGTTACTTAGGCTAAGAAGAGAAAGACTGTGGGAAAGAGACACAGCTGAATTAGGGGTAGAAAAACATGCTGTGTGACCATCATGGGTTCACATCGTGGTGTATGGTGGCTGGTTGAATTATGTTTGTTATGCTTTAAAACTATGTAAACAGATAACTGGCTAAGTGCTAAAAAGGCTGGGTTTTTGCAATAAAGTGCTGATGCTTGCCACCATCTTTGGGTGTCAGTCTTTTGCGTCCACCGTCAAACCCTTATTTTATTCAGCCCCTTGGTGCTTAAAACTTACTTAACCACAGCTGAATTTTGATGGCAGCACCTGCAGCCAAATCCATTACTTAATCCATGCACTCTAAAGCACCACTCAGAAGAGTGCACAAAAGTAACAATAATAATGAAAAAACCCAAACAGAGGAGCTATTTGGAATGAGTTGGTTTCTTTTCATTTCTGTATCTTTAAGTGTCGGCAGCTTACACATTTTAGCATCACACCCAGTAATCAGACTTCGGTAACAGCTTATCACAACAATAAGACAAGTTCTCATCATCATAACACTTCCTGCTCTGCCAATTCAAGCAGTGATCACAATCAATGATAGAAATCTACAGCAGCTTCCATCCTGTCCTGAATTAAAGCAACACTGCCAGTCAAGAGAACATTAAGTTTTAGAAACCAAGTGGCAGTGGAAAATTTGTCTTGTATTTCAAACAACAAAGCATTCTTAATAAATATTTCCCTGGTGGGCAGTAAACTCACCTTATATTATTTATGTGAGCTGGAATTTAAAATACAATTCACAAAAATACATGAACTAGCTACCCTTAAGTAAAACAACTATGAAAATATTCCATAAAAACCTTGAATTCACACTACTGAATTCAATTCCATTTGGGTTGAAAAGACTCCATCCAGCCAAGATGCTGTTTCTGGAATGGGTAGAAATGCACAAGAAGAGAGGCACAATCTAACAGGTTCAAAACTGGAATGGATACTAAGGCAGAGAGGGAAGAGGAGACCATGGAGGCTGCTGAGGTAGGGACAGGGAGCTGACACGGAGAGGTGGAAGAAAGCAGAGGAGCTGACTGCAAGGTCAAACACGAGTCTGAACACTAATTCTAATGGTCCAATTACAGCATATGAAGAATGTGGTCCCAAACCATATATTTGAGCTACTTTAATCTGTAGGTGTTTGCTCTGCAGCAGCTATTCTCTTTTCTTCTGGTGGAAAGATGTCTATTCCTAGGACTGAGAGTGCATTTGTGTCTCAGCAAAGGACCAAGAAGAGTTCATGCAGTTCTTAATTTACTGATGCCTACTTGTGAAGTCTAATTTTGCAATTATGAAAATCCCAAGAAACTCAAAGGCCTCTGAGCAGCACAGAGGGCCCTGTGTCCATGAGAAGTGCATCTGATCTTCAAAGCGACCACTCTGTGCTAACAAGGACTCCATTAATAGTTCATGTTTTAAAAAGCACTTCATAGCTTTCTGTCTTGGTGCAAATGGGTATTTCGGGAAGGACACTTGGAGATAAGCAGAAAAATTAAGCAAGGCCTTGACAAGAAGACTTGAAATGTAATTATTAACGTAATTGGTTTTTTTTCTGAGACACAGCTCTTCTCCTCTGCACTGTACAAGAACCAAAACAATTGACCCTTAATTTTAGCAGAAGAGCTTCTGCTCATCTAATCCAGCAAGAGTGCTTGTGTCTGATTAGCACAGGATGAATTGGTTCCTGGGAGCAGAGCTCCTGCCATAGTGTTTTGTCTGTTCTCTTCCCAGATCACATTCTGCTACAGATTTCCACATTTAGATGACAGATCTGGCTGCTGTCTGTGGGATTCACCTAGCTGCAACAGCACATTGATTAGCAATTGCCTTGAGGAAATTCAGAGTATCCAGGCAACCAGGAGGAAGCTGCGGATACAGCATTTGGATCGGAAGGAAAACACGCAATGAAGGAGAGCTCAGAGAAATTAACCTACAATATATCCATTTGCTTTAAACAGGAGATTCTCTGTCAATTTTTGTAGTTATTCATGGTGAGGTTAACTGAAAGATCATTTTGGGTTTCTTCTTAAGTAAGTCAAACTGCTACAAATTGCACATTTCAGTTATGTCTGAAATTTAACATATACTCCAATTAGTGTCCTAAAGGCAGTGGCAGCATGGGAGAAAGTCACCCACAGAACGAATCACTCTTATTTATTCTGATTTTTCCTGTGTTATCACTAGCTGTTGCCACATGCTATTGTTAGCACTCATGTACAAGTGCATCCAAGCACATTTAAGGCATGGAAAAATCCTAAAACAAAGCAGTGATACTAAAAGTAATAAATAAGCAGTACAACCTTGGTAGTATGGAGCAGGAGGGAGCTGGGGAGGCTCCGGGTGTTCCATGAGACCAGCTGTGTTATATCAACTGCTATATCCATGTTCAAATAAATTAAAAAAAAATTTATAGAGAACATAAATAAACATGTGCTTGTGTATGGTATATACAGAAAGCAGGAGAAGCACCTGGAAACACCCTACCTAGCATAGGGCTGTAGGAATAAAGAAAATACCATGTCAAGCCATTGCAATATGAAACTCTTCTTCTTGCAAATAGTTAAATATTTATCTATATAGTCCCACCACAAGGATGTGTCCCATTAACACCTTCCCTCTCTGGAAGGCAGTGACAGTGACCTCTGCAGGAAGGGAAATGCTGCAGCCTGTGAAGACCAGGCTGCCTCTGCAGAGGAGCTGGATAACACCAGCAAGAAGCAGCCACTTCTGAAGAGCTCCAAGAACACCCTGTACGAAAAAAAACAATACCAAAATGTGCCTGGACTACTAGGATCAGCCTTCAACACATCAAACTATACTTAAAAAGTAAATGATGCCTAAAATAACCTGAACTCTAACTTAAGAAGAAATCAACTAATTCACCATTATCTCTTTTTTTGCCAGAGGTATTTGGGAATCTTTTCCCCGAGGTTTGTGTTTTAAAACACGACTGCTAATGAACATTTTCTGACAGAGCTCACATCGAGAAACTTGTTATTAAAAGTGCAGAGAGAGGGAGAAGCCAGTCAGGAATGCTACAGGAAATTCAAAGCCACTCTAAATCCCTATCAGATATTTGAATATTTGCTTTTAGAGAACAAGAGTTACTCAGGTACCACTTCAGCTGTTTGCAGAATAAAGCATTGTTATCAGATGACACTTCAGTACAGCAGCACTCATGTTTAACACTGGTAATCCTGCACATACATAACAAGATGTTGCCTTTTTCTCTACTAGTGGTTTAAAAAATAAAAAGAAAAAAAGCAAACAAAGTATTAAGAGCCAAAGATAGAAGAGGAATCATTCTGCAGTGCACAGATATTAGTATGTGGATATTCAGTGTGATACATTATAATGGTGCTAAAGGAGCCATTAAGATTTATTGAGTTTACTAGTCTGGAGACAAAAATCAGTAGATCTGATCTTATTAAGCAGAACATGTTGTTCACCTACACAGGCATCCCCAGCATCTGCCACCCTTCCTCACCGAATCTTCCCCTCATGTTCTGCCTGCCACAGGCTCAGCTCTCTTTTCCAGGTGGGACCGAGTTGGTGACACCCACAGGCTGTGAAGGCACCAGCAAAAAAAAATCCACCTATTTTGCTAAAGCAGCTGGGGCAGTGTGGCTGCTGCAGAGAAACCCAAGGAGAGCCAGCACATCAGATAAATTAGGCTAAAGGCATCTTGATTTGAAGCATGTTGCTGAATACACCTCTCTACTTCAGCTGAAATTCAAACTGCACTATTAATGCAATTTATTACAATCATTAAGTATCACAATCGGAGACCCTGTCTACAGTAGCTAGTTTTATACACTTTAAAAATGTTAGCAAGTCACCCCATTACATCTCAGTCATGAGACTAATGCAGATTACTTATTACTTCTCTTGGCAATCACATAACACTTGTCCTGAGAATGAAAGATGATGCCTTGACAATAATACTCTATAATGTAATAACCCTTCACATGTTATAAAGTGCAGCACTTTTTCTTTTGAGGATCACTAAGTGCTGGGCAGGCATTCATTCACACAGCCTCCCCAGACCCTGGTGATACAGCCATCCCCATTCAAAATTCAGCCACCATGCTCATGTCCTGTGTGCCTCTGCACAGCTCCCATCTGCAGGGCTGCCTGAATTCAGCACAGCCCTCCAGAACACCGTTGCTTCCACTCTCCCCCTCCTATCTGGAAGAGCAGATAGCTACAGGCACAGGGTATCTGCTGAAATAGTAATGAAGAGAGAAGTAAGTGTTGTTTTAATACTCTCCAGGCCAGAAACCTGAAGTATAGAGCAGTTACCTGATCTGCCCAGGGCCACTCAGCAGCTGGGGAAAAAATGGGAATAAAATCTGGAAGTGGTGGCTGTGCTCAAAACAGCCCTCCCTTGGGGTCCCTGTGAGAGCCCGCAATTCAAATGCAGAAGTAATTACTAAATAATTAGTAACCTACACAAGTACTTCCACGCATCCATCAGTATTTTCTGCCCTGAAGGAGCAGTCAGTAAATGTCTGAGACTACAATTACACTGATTTCCTATCCACCAGAAGGCCTAGACAATGTGCAGCCTGAAAGGAATTTTCCTTCCTAATGAGTATTGTCAATGGGAATTTCTAACTGGCTTGAGTGTGTTGTGTGCAGCACCCACGTGGGGCAAAATCACCAATACTGGGGCAGCATCGCACTTTTTGGGCAGGTCTTCCAGCTCCAGCTGCTGGATTCACGTGATCAACATGTAGCTTTCATCAAGGGAAGAAAGAAGATGTTTCTGGGCTTTATGATTAAAAATCAGAATGTTAAAACCTGAACTGAAAACCTCAGGAATTAAGGCTTGCCAATACCCCCTCCCATCTGATTACATTTTTTGAAACCTTTTGGGTGCAGAAAACACCAGGGACATGAGAGGTGACCAGAACAGCAGCTGCCATGCCCGCTCTGCCTTCACTTGGATGTGAATCAAAAGCTGCCCAGAGGAACCTATTTGCAGTGCACCAGAAGAAATAATAATGGCATTAAGAAGCCCTGTAGGTCAGCAACACCTCTTTTGTCCTGTTCAGCTTGCACTTTCTCTTTTTGGAATTAGAGCACTTTGAAAACCTGATACACTCTCCTACTTTTTTATGGTTTCCAACTGTTCTCTTCTGCTTGTTCTTTATTCTTTCCAAATCAATAGTATCTGTATCAGCATCAAAGTCCTGTGTATTACCCCTCTTCTGATGGCTTCCTGTTTTCTAATCTTTCTCCCCAGAACTTCTCCTCAGTAACTGTTATTAAATGCTTCTATTACCTCTTCTTCTGCACGATTTTTCCCAGTGACAGTATCCAGGTGACTTTATGTCTGTCTTCTCCACCACCACATGCTGACGTTTACAAATTAAGGCTGGAAGGGTCCTTGGGACCATGCTGACCCCAAACCACCAGGCTGCTTGAGCCACATGACCTTGTGGCTGGCTGGCACACAAGAACTTCCCCATTCCTCATCCTTACTGTCCATTCCATAGCATTCCTCTTCCTTCATCTCTAAATCACCTGAGAGATTAAATCACAAGCAACCCTATCTCTGCAATTGTTACAATTTCTACTCAGTACAGCAGGTGGAATTAAAAGTCTATTTCTCTTTTTTGGGCTTTATTTCTCTGGGTTAGAATAAGCCATCACTGATCAAAAACACAGTCAAATTTGTCATAGTGGAACACTTATTAAAAAAAATGTGGCAGCAAAATGCAGCATAAAACAAATGATAATTAAAATATCGAAGACTGTAAAGCTGGACAATTACAGAGACTTGGCCATTAAAAGTCTAACTTGCTTTGTGGCTCGGGTTTTTGGCAAATTTTTTTGGGGGGGGTTTAGGAGTTCTTTTTTTGTTGTTCCTTTCTTTCCCTCTTAAAGAATTTTTTCCCCATGCTAAGGGACAATTGCTGGGTGCTTAAGAGAGACAGAAAGACCTGGCTATGGGGTGGGGGGGGAGGCCAGCTGTCCTCTTTTACTTGGTTTTTTTTCTTCTCCGGTGAGGGTGGAGATGCCGTGAGATTTGAACTGAGAAGAAGGGTTGGGTACAGTGCCTAGGGCTCTTCTTTCTTCCGGCGTTCGGAGGGGAAGGAGAGGCTGCGGTCGCTGTAGGGAGAACTCACCGTCACTGCGGGGTCCTGCCTTCTGCTGCCTTCCTTTCTACCGTGAGTGGAGTTTGCTCGCTGGAGTGGCTGTTTGCTCTGGGACCCTTTTCACCATCTGCTTGGGTGCCTCAGGGGGCCCGGGACCCCAAGCCCGCCTTCCCCTGCTCTGCCGGGAGGCAGCTGCCCTGCCTCCGCCGTTCCTCTGCTGCTGCTTTGAGGCTTCGCTGCACTGTGGCACTGCCAGCGCCGCACCCCCTGCCTGCCGAGACCTCCCGGAGTTCCCGCTGCGGCTCCGGAGCTCCGTGCATCTCCTCTACCGCCCGAGATTTGGTGTTCGTCCCTGCTGTTCCAGCCTGCTGTTCCCGGGGGTCCTGCTGGGGCACCGGGATCGGCTGCCCAGGGGTTTGTGAAGCCTTTCTCCCATCTCCTCCCCGCTCGGCCCAGCCGCCATTACCGCGTGCTCCCCGAGCTCGCTGCGGAGCGCCCCCTGCAGGCGCGGGGGAACCATCGCACCCGCCCCGCTCACCGGGAGCCGCCAGCGCCCCTGCCGGCCGTGAGCGGAACTGCACCCAAGGGGAGAGTGCCTGCAGCCGAGAGAGGCTGCACTGGGCTCTGGTTCTGTTTGTTGTTACTGCCATAGTTATTGGTGTTTGTTTGCCTTGCTCTATATATATATCTCTATATATGTATATATGTTAGTAAAGAACTGTTATTCCTATTCCTCATATCTTTGCCTGAAAGCCCTTAATTTCAAAATTATAATAATTTGGAAGGAAGGGGGTCACATTTTCCATTCCAAGGGAGGCTCCTGCCTTCCTTACAAGACACCTGTCTTTCAAACCAAGACAATAGACAAAATTGCTTGCGATTGCAGCATCAAGTCTGAATCACCCCATCTTCCAAGATCTAATCAAGATCAACACTCTCTTGATCGATGTAGCTGTAAAATAAGATTTCCAAAAAAAAGTACAACAAAGCCATTAAAGAAATCTCGTAAGGCAGCAAAATAATTTCTTGAAGCCATAAGTGAAAAATGAACTCTATTTATTTCACATTACAATCAAATAGTAATGTGTCTTGATGCATATGTGCACACATGCATCATCATTATTTGCTTTATTCTTATCGATTTTTCCTTCCATGGGCCAGCACTCTAGAACCACAACGCACCAGCATCACTGATGTCAATGGGGAAAGAAGCTTCTCAGCACTTCTGACAAATTATTCCTTTAAAGTTCAGGCACTTCTATCACCCACAGAAATGATATACACATATTAGACTTACGAGAAATCAACCTCATCTTCAGCAACTGAAAAGAGCAAGTAATGAAACCTAAACAGTTTAGCTGCTGCTGCATATAATCACATAAGCAGTGAAACAACCATGTTATAACTGTCCCAGATGGATACAGCATTTCCTGAGAACTAATTCCCAGCATGTCCCAGGAACCAGCTTACAGACAGTTACCCATTTTGTCTTTCCAAGTGGAAAGGTCACTAGAACAAATAGATCAGGAAGCAACGGCGAGGCCTTTCAGCTGATCTATTTCAAGCACCATGACAAAGAAAACTAATTTGGTGTTATAATTAGAAACACAGAGAGGAAAAAGCTCATTTTGGAGAAGAGCTGCTGCTGGAACGTTAGCATTGGTGCTGATGGAGCTAATCAGCTCAGAGTGGTGGAAGAGTGAAACCAAATTATACATTTAGCATCTTCATGCAAACCAGGTTTGACACTGCAATTGTCTGCAGCTGGGAATGAGCACAAGGTTTAAAGGTGCCCTTAAAAAGGAGTTTTTAAAGAAGCAGACAAACAGTATTTCAGGACTCTTTCTTCAGACCCTGAAAACCAAAACCACATAACACAATCTCTTCTGTTCATGTTTGATGACTACTTTTCAAAGACTTTTGGCTATTTGTGTGTATTTCGTATTTTTAAATGTATTCCATATTTCTTATTATAAAGAATAATTAGAATAAGGATGCAAGAATAAGGCTTTTTCAATCTCTGATATTCACAGAAAGAACCATTAAACTTCTTTCACATGGAAATATGAAATGACTGAGCTGAAGTACACGGGAAGGACTTTAAAACCTGTAAAGTATTTCTTTTCATTGTCTTGTCAAGAGGTAGATTTGAATGTTCTCCAGAGGAAAAAAACCTCAACCCAGTCCAAAAGGAGTTTTCAATTTAAAGGAACTATAGATTGCAGGTTTAGTTACACAGATCCTATTGTGTACCTAAAAATGGCCAATTTGCCTTGCATTTCTCTGGACCTTTTTCCTGCTCTCCCCCTGGTGGCATTTCAGTGCCCCTTGGCTGTCTCAGTGCTGTTGTTTGCAAAGTTGTGCTGTGAAAAGGATCAACACAATGACCCAAGTTAGAAGCAATTATCCAAGAATAGGGAAAAAACAAAAAAAGCAGTGCATCATGCAGCTGCATAGTGACACAACCAGGTGACGAAGGAAGTGTATGTAGGGAAGATGGAGTGAAAGAGAAACAGCAGGAGGAAAGAAAAACTGAACAAGGAGATGAGCCATAGTGGATACAAACAATAGATGCATACTGCCCCAGTATTCTGTTACGGGATTACATATTGAATTTTCCTGGCCTACTGATGTTGATCTTTTCAGGCAGTTAACTTGAAGGCAAAAGATAAAAGCACAGCAAAATTGGAATTCCCTCTCTCAGGTTACAGAGAAAAGGGAAGCAGAGCACTAGGATGGAAAGCAAGGTCCTAACTCCAACAAGGGTGATGCAAATGTGGTGTTCCACCACGGGGATTTGAAGTGCTTTTTCACTGCCTGTGGCTCCATACCTTCGTAAGTTCCTACTTCCAGAAGGGTCCCACTTCGCTCCAACTCCAGAAACTCCTCCACAGTCAGAAAGTTATAGTCCACACCAGGCACTTCTCCTTCTCTTGGAGAGCGGGTTGTGCCTGAAAGGAAAAATTAGAACATTAACAGAGTTGTTTTCTTATCAAGAATTAAAAGAGACAGTAACAAATTTTCACAAAGATACAACAGTATCTGTAAAACACAGTTTTGTGAGCTACAAGGGTCAAAAGAAGTTTGAAGTTAGGAGCCCATGTAAAAACAAGACATAGATTTCAGATTGAACTGGTGGCACCAATTAGAACAAAACAACCAAAGGACAATGTTTCCTGTATTCTCAGAAAGACTCTGGCAGAGAAATCTCTCATCTCTCTGTCCAGAAACACAGCTGGAAAAATTTGGTACCTGGAAAAATGCCAGCAATCACTTTCCTGCTGTTAGAATTGTCTTTCATACTTCAGCTTCACTAAAATTGCAATCTGTATTCTCAGATAAGGCAACTACTTTCCAGGTTCCATTATTTCTGTATTACTATCTCACCAAATGTTCTCTCACATCATAAACATTTCTCCCTTTTTTCTTCTTAGTGCTTTAACTCTATTTATGCTATTATTTTTTATTCAGCATTAAAAAGTACCATGAGACAGTTTTGATGCACCATTCACACATGCTCGCTAAAGAAACAACCTGCCGACTCTTCTCACAGAAGTTTACCTACAAGCTCATTCCAGTTCAGGAATACTTTTGAGTAATAAGTCACACTGAATCTCTCTCTCCAGCACTTGACAATTTCAGTAGCACCCATGGAGAACTGGCTCTCATCACTGCCATTCTACCAGCTCTGAAACTCTTCTCCCTTCCAGCCAATTTACAGCACTCTGAAGCACAGTGTAAGATGAGTCATTTAATGACTTTTTTCCTAAGATGGCTTGGGATGCTGCATTTTAGGTCACTGAGCACAGCTTCCTTGATAAGGATCAATTTCTATTCAGTAGCCCTTATTTTCCATGACTCTGGAGGCTGGGAGGTGACTGGATCCTGTACATCTGAGATTAAATATAAATGACAGATTTACAGATGGTACAGGAAACTGAATTTTGGAAGAAAGACCAGAGTTAGAGAGTTGGAGGTGTCCGAATGCTGTGGCTGAAACCAGTCTGCTGGCTTGGGAATAACTTCAGAGATGTGGAAACCATACCTACATTTAACAAAGCCTAATTTCTTGCTTCTGAGGGACTCTTCTGGCCCCTGGGCAGTGTCTTTTCTGCCTACAATTTCCTAAACCCTCTATAAAAGGACAGAAGAAAGAATAAAGAAGCTGAGCTTCTGAAAACTAATTGGGAAGATTCCAGCTCTTAGAAGCTGAAAGAGCATAAATTTACCATGCCTGCATCAGGCAAATGTTTTCCTCAAGTGCCAGGAAAGCGGAAAGTCTGCTTATCTCCTATTCATCGGAGAGACTGTTCAAGAGGTCAGTGACAGAGTGACACCCTTGAAAGACTATCACTAGATTAATTTCCTTGATAGACATCCACTTTCTATAACATGCTCCATTTCTTGTTTCAAAATAGAAACTCTCTTTTTTTATTATTTACCGTCAGCGTTCAGAGAGTCTATAAATTCCTGGGCTTTTTTCCATCATTCCTCCTCTTGGAGCTGTATGAATGAGTGAAGGAGAAAGAAAAAGTAAGGAAGGGGATGGGAATAGTGATGGATATCTCCACCCTGCTAGCAGAATTACTCTTTCCTATTTGGAAAGGACTCAATCTTGTGTTCTTTGTATTTCCGAATCCTTATAGTAAGGCTACAACAATTTTTACTGGGTAGATTGTAACAGAAGACAATTTTCTTTCACAGATCTAGTCCAGAGAAATGCTGGAGCTGCATCATGTGCCTCTCTCTGCCCCAGTGCTGGTGCTTCCATCCAAAGGCAGGCAGAGCAGCTCACTCAGGTTCCTCCCTGGCACACATGGAGCATGGAGCACACACCCAGCAGCCGGGATGAAGGGTTGCAGCCCAAATGCAACATCTCCTCCCTGCGCACTGACATTGCCGTAGACACTGAGGCTGTGAGGACCCTCCCCAGAGCATTGTGTCTGGTGGCCACTACCACATTCCCCTAAACCTGGCCCATGAGTGGGAAGCAAGAAGGATGAAAAGCCATGACAATAACTATGACCAATGATACGCTGTAGCTGTCCCACACCCGGAGCACAATGGAAGTGAGAATTAGACTCTGTACCACTGCTCATCAATCAGTCAAATGTCACCCCCAGCCATGTGGCAAGTGAGCCAAATGACAAAGATCGGGACGTGTGTTTTCCCAGTAACTACTAAAACATTGATGAGACATAAAGATCAGGGAACTTCAGGATTGATTTCACCTTATCTTTTAAAGCCTCTTCTTCTCTTTATCTATATCTTCCCACAGAGGATATTTATTAATAATTTTTTTCTTCCTTCTGAATTTTTATAGCGGTGAAATTGCAGTCAGCAGTTCACTAGTGCTGGCTGTCTATTTGACATGACTATTATATCTCTGCCATAATTCCTCTGAGCCATTTTAATGGATCTATTTGTTTCATCTCAGTGTTCTTAATTTCCTGAATATGTTCAAGTCAAAAAATCGCAGCTGTGCCTGCTATCAGCACAATTGCCTGCACACACGTGGAAGGCATTAGGAAAGTCATTGCAGAAAAGGAAAACATTGCATCCCAGAGATAACATTTGTCACTTCAGCTGGTCCTTAGCAGCAAACCCAGGGAAAATAAAAACTACACTGGCCAGGATATCTTATCTGGGCAAAGGTGACAAACCCAGCAACTTTCCATGTTGCTGTCTGGAGCAGAGATTGCTTGCAGATGCTCCGGCTGTTATCCTGCTCCACATCTGAGCAAGTGTTACTGAATGCAATTCAGGAAGGCAGGGGGAAGGGAAAACCCGCCTCCGTTTTTCTTGTAGCAGAATGACAGGCTGCCGGCTGGACACATGCCTGGCAGATGGCATTTCAAAGAGTTTTCATGAACCATCTGGGATGTGTACAATGATTACAAACCACACTTACAACAAAGCCAGAAGGGCTGCTTCACAAGGCGGGTGGGGGGAGAGGGCGGGCAGCAAGAAAGGGGGGGAAGAAAAGAAAGCCAAGAGGCGAAAACTCCATGACTTTTCCCAGGCACAGGACACCGAGAACAATCAGCCAGAGCCCTTTCACAGCCTGGAACAACTGCTCCATGGCTGTGCAGCTTGTGTGTGCACAGGCCAGCACCATCACAGCCTGCAAGCCACCACTGGAGCTCTCTGCTGATAAACTCCAATTGTAATTAAGTCTGCCGTCATTAGCATGGCTTAATTACGTACAAAGGCAAAGTGTGTGTATCCTCCTTACCCCTTTAAAATGCATTTCAACATCCTTACCACAGGATGGTCTTCAGTGAAGGGGATGACTGTACATTTTGTCAGAGCTAATAGCAGGTCAGACCACTACTAATGATGGAATTAATTGAGCACAATGAGAGCTGTATTTAGCCCAAACAAAAGATAAGATACTCCACTTGAGAAGATGAGCCAATCATATTTAAATACATTTAGTTGCCTGTCCTGTTTGCACTGAAATATTAAGTGGCATGAAATCTTACTGCCATTAGGTACCAATTTAGCTAATTAATTTGAGCTGTGTCCATTGTGTGACTACCTCAGAATTGCTAATGCTGCAACAAGAAGGAACTGGAGGAGAAACTGAGTGGCTACCAACTCCTTCTGCACATTTAATGCTTCATAAGCTTTCAGTCTTATTTGGCTAGCACATAAAACTTGTTAGATACATTACATTCAGAGGGGAATTCCTCAAATTTCCTGTAACCACAGAAGACCTAAGAAAATAAAAAAATAAGGCTACTGGTTAGCATTGAAGTTTTTACCTTCTCTTGTGGACTGGGGAAGTAAAACTACATCTAACATGAGTGGCTCAGATGCTAAATGAAATGTTTGCCCAGCTGTTGGTTTGGTTATCACCCCCAAGCTATCTGCATCCTAGTTTATTCATGCATCTCTAATGCTTGGGCCACAGTAGAGGGATCTCATCACAGGCTGGAGACCCCACCTGAGAAACTGCTTTGAGACACAGGTGAGTTCGTCCAAGGAGAGCTCAGTGCTGTACATGAACTAATTAGAGCTTGTGCACATATGCCTAGAATAACTGGACTGTGGCTCAGATTTCTTGATGACTATCAACTACTATGCTGAATAATTTAAGTGCCTATTTAAAAGACAAATAGCTTCTGCTGTTGTGTTGCTTATCAACTATGCTGACACCCAACATGAGCCTCAATTATACTATGGCCAGACTGTTAATATATAATTCAGGGGCTATTTAGTTCTTTATCAATCTACCAGGGCTTCAAGTTAAGCTGTTAATAATCACTGATGCCCTGCTGCTAAATTAATCAGAATCTTGCTTATTGGAATCCAAAAATAAGACTTCAATGGGGCTGCAGTCACTTCAATTGCTTCCATGCTAAAACAAAAGCAGTTCTTGAGCGGTAATACTATTACTGTGCACCAAAACAGCCCCTGGTAAGTCATTTGGAAGTCATAATTTCAAGTGCAGAACACCTACAACTGCCATTTGCAAAGCAGTAATTTCTGCAAACTCCTTCTCCAATTCCACTGTCTGGCAGTGACAATCTGGTGAGCCACCAAAATACATCTGATAAAACCATAAGCCATTTGCTCCTCATCTCCACTGATCAGCATCTCATAAAATGACAGATAACGTGGGAGTTGTACACTCAAAGTAATGATAATAGTTGCTACAACCATATTTTATACAGACTTGTGCTGGTTTGGGCCAAATTCAGGGGAAACATCCAAAAGGAATGCCTCCTCAAAGGAAAGCAGGTTACAGCCACCCCTCCCCCGCCAGGTTTGGGAAAAAAAAATATTTTCCTCAGAGGAAAGTGAAGGAAAAAAAATTATTTATTTAACAAACACACAAGAAAAGAATAATATAGGTAAATAATAAAACCTCTTGCTGTGGAGAGAAACCTGGGAAGATTTTAAAGTCCTTCTGTGGGTGTGGTCTCTCTCCTCCTCCTTGGAGCTGGGTCGGCCTGGGCCCCTTCCGGGCCTAAGGTGGAAATTTTCCCAGTGAGCTCTGGTGTTCTGATGTTGAAACAGTCCAGAAGAGAAGAAGGGAAAAGCCAAAGTCCCAGAGAGAATCTTAACTCTCAGTCTCTCTCCGGAGAAACAGAGCCGAAAAGCCGAGAGAAGCAGAAAAGATGCTTCCTTCGCTCCTCAGCAGCAGCCGCACGCTAATCTCTGTGTCCTTGAAGCACAAACTGTTTTGAAAAGTTCACTCAGTTTTTTTTTCTCTCTCTTGCACTCAGTTTTAAAGGCATAGAAACGCTCAGGATCATATGTGGGCATAGAGGATCATATGTGGTGATAGGGGATACAATATCATAAAGTCACCCCAAGACATTCCACCTCTTATCCCATATCATCAGCTCAATGCCCACAATAATATATTCTAACTCTACACACACACATTAATACACACATATATATATACATTATGTACAAACAGTGACAGTGACACTCAGCAAGCACTGGTATATAGGCATTTCACATTACAGGTGGTTTTCACCCAACAATTAGATCTCCCTGCGGTACACAACGTGTTGTTCCATCTCTCTGCATTACCCACCATGTGCAACCAGGTCCTTGAGCAAAGACAACCCCACAGATGGGTTTGTCTGTACTCGAGGCAGAATTAACCCAAACAGTCTTTCCTAACAGTCCTCTGCCATGCACTACTGGAACCTTATCTCCATCTACTGTATGCAAGGGCTCAGATTCAGCAGGACCAGCTGTGTTGGTGGAACCTTGGGTGTAAACTAACCAGGTAGCCTTTGCTAGATGCTGCTCCCAATTTTTGAAAGTTCCCCCACCTAGTGCCTTCAGGGTGGTTTTCAACAATCCATTGCACTGTTCCACTTTGCCTGCAGCTGATGCATGGTAAGGGATATGGTACACCTACTCAGTGCCATGTTCCCCAGCCCAGCTGTTTATTAGGCTGTTCTTGAAATGAGTCCCATTGTCAGATTCAATTCTCTCAGGGGTACCATGCCTCCAAAGGACTTGCTTTTCAAGACCCAAGATGGTGTTACAGGCCATAGCATGAGGCACAGCTAGGTAGGTCTCCAACCATCCCGTGGTGGCTTCTACCACTGTGAGCACATAGCACTTACCTTGGCATGTTTGAGGCAGTGTAATGTTTGAGGCAGTGTAATGCTTGATTGCAGCGCGTATCTCACAGTCATGGATAACTTG